>VZRJ01011302.1:886599-1019577 GCA_013397565.1 Ptilonorhynchus violaceus
GCCGCCCCGCACCCCGGACTCTGCCACCCTCCAGCTGCAAGGATCCGCCTGACATACCTGCTTCTCCATTTTTCCCCCTGACAGTTTTTTTCTCCTTTCCCGAAGCCGAAGAAGAGGGGGCACAGTCCTTCCCTGGCGGGCGCGACGCCGCGGTGCCGCCGCCGGGGCTGCGCTCGGTCCGGTCCTGCCCCCGCCCGCCCTCGCCGCTGCGCGCTCGCCCTCGCCCCTCTCGCAGGCACCCGCAGCCCTGCCGAGCTCCTCTACGTTGAACAGGTTTCCTTATATAGGTAAACACAAATTGCATTCCTGGTGGCAGAGGCTAACTGGAAGTAAGCTTAACTTAGTTAACTCCACAGATACCAAATGGGTCCGAGTGCCTGAAGTTTGCTTAGCACAGCGTTGAGAAGGGTCTCCAGAGGGGAAAGCAGTTTCCTTGCAGTAGTTTAGCACCTATATAGTTATTCCTTTACTTAAAGCCACAGCAATACTGAGTACCATGTTAGCATTACGTTAAACACTTGATGATTTCACGAACACTCAGCCTACATTTTAATCCTAGAAAAGTGGGGGTGACAAAGGTGTGTGTGTGTGTGTGTGTACTACAAGGTGACAAAAGTGTGTGCATACACATTCTGATAATGCTAAAATAATTCCAACCATATTGGAGTTTCCATATAAAGACTATCACACATCAAGTGTTTGTGAGAAGATTAGAAAATGAGGATTGCATTACTGATATCAATGCAAAGACGCAGTGTAAGAAAATCTTGATTTACTCTTCCACAGTTCCTTTTCTATACAACCCAATAGTTAAGCTTTTGGTGACAGATCTGTCTTTTTCAGAGAGCTGTGATTGCAACATATTAACAGACACACCCCTACCTAAACACGGAAATAGAGTGATAGAGGAAGTACCAAGAACAAGCCTATGTTGCACTCTGCAGAGCAGTGACATATGTATTTCACGTATTTTTTTCATCATCTTGCCTGCTCACTACTAACCCTTTTCTGCAAACAGAACTTATTTGTCCCGAAGAACTTCAGCAGGCAATTAATTAATTACAGGGAAAATCGTGTAATATGTGTCACTTTATTATAGTCAGAAAAGATTCACTGTTAGTTATGGCCCTAACAAGCTAAAACACTGTTGATATGCAGGGGGAGTTAGATAGTAAAAAACATGAGGAAATGAAAAAAAAGCAATAAAACAAATGATGAAGGAACACAATAAAAATATGAGTGAGAAGGAGGAAAGTTTCAAGATATGATGAAATTATGAGAGGCTGACAAAAAAAAATTCAATAAATTCTAAAATATAATTTTTTTTTTCATTCTGTCCCCCAGATATATTGTCTATAACTCAAAATGCACAAGAGACACAAACTTGGCTTCTTGGTGACCTGTAGAGTGTTAGAAACAGCAGTGTACCTCCCAAAAGCTGGAAACTATCATTATCCAGTGGACCAGCATTTCTTACTGGAGACTAATATATAACTTGAGGATCATCAAATAATATACTGCACAGAAAAGCTATTCCTAATGTCCATTCCTAATGGTTTCAATACTTCTTTAGTTATAATTTTCCTCTTTCCCTGAGGCATAAACATTCAGACTCATGATACTGAAGGAGCTTGGCTTAGAAGTTGAGAAAAATGAAAAACAATACCAATAAAAGTTGTAAGACACTCAATAAATACATCTAAAATAGTTTCCCTATACAGTATATAGGGAATCAGGAATATGTGGCCAGGGGCTTGGTATAATGATTTTCATGGAACTCTTTTGGGATGCATAACTCACTTGTGGCTTCACTGCATAGGAAGAACTCAGCCTTGCCAAGTTCATGCTCCTGTGACAAAGCATTTGCACTGGACTGCACAGCCATGTATTCCCTTACCACCAGTGAGCTCGTGACCTCTCCCTGAATGACTAGCAGCTTTTTCACGAGTCAAGCCAATTAAAATTCATCAGACTTCAAAACTGCAACAACAAAAGAATTTTAAAAAGGCTACTTGGCTAATAGTAGATTAGATAGTAGATATTGCTTCAAGTGTGTTTGACACCCTTTCCTTAGGCTAGTACTTTTTCTGTTAGTCAACAGAACACATTCGTTTATCTAAAACTACTCCGTCAATTAAGGATTTTCCCACCACATCTTCAATGCCCATACATGTGCTTTACTTACCCTAGTTTCAAGCTGAAAACTTAACTATCTTTCATAGCCCCTTTACTTCCTGACATACTCATTTACCTCCATCTCTATACCCAAACATCATATTGTGAATCAGTCATGGGATTTAGGCACTTACAGCCAGGCATGAAATCTCACGCTTGAGTTGCTGGCCCACAAACTGTGATTTCATTAGATTGCTGGCACAAGCATGAAAAGTTTCTCTGAATCCTGCGTATGCTACCTTTGTAAGAGAGAATCTCTTTACTTAAAAAACACTTGCAGTAAAATAATCATTTATTCCTCAAACATAAATGAGAATTAAATTTATTTACATTTTCACTGCATGTCTCTGCTAAAGCATCAACAGCAGTTAATCATCATAATAGATGTCATAGTCAGATCTTTTTTACCTTTGAGTTCTTTATCTTTTAAGAAACCTCTATATAATTCTCAAGCAATTCAGCTAATTCTTAAAGCCAAAGTAACCTAGACTTATTACTCCCATTTACTATGCTGTCACACATACATATCTGCAAGTAATGCTACGATAACACTAATTACCCTGAAACCATTCTCTCCTTTTCTCCAAGAAGAGGTCTAGTAGATTTGAGCTGGTATTTATTATCAGAAGGTATAGGAAAAGTTTTGAGCAGATCTCTAAAATATGTTGGGTTTAATGCTAGGAATTAAAGGATTCATTAGAAACAAATGCAATATATGACAAAGTGTTTTCTTCGCTACCATGCTCCAAGTTGTCCCCAGCAAAAGCCCAGCATTAAATAGACACTCTCATTCAGTGTGTCACTAGCTTGTTTCCTGTGCACAATCCATATAAACGGTTTATTTGGGTTAGTTTAGTCCCTGCTGCTTAGATAGCAACTACTTCTAAGCCAAATGACCTTTGTCCAGCAGAGCCAAGAACCACAGCCCCGGGAAGAACCTTGGTGATAGATCAGTGTATTACTGCCTTTCTCTTTACTTCCAGTTGCATGCCTTACTAGCCATACTTGCTTCATCTCAAAAGGTGGTTTATAAGAAATACCTTCTCTTATGAAAGACTGATGGATTTTCCTTCTCCCACTTCTGCCAATTTTTTAAATGCACAGTCCTGTCACTCTTCATGTTGCTGTACCAGAAATGGAAACCTAGCGTAAATTTCCACGGTGAATTTTGATTGAATGGAATAGGTAAGAGCACTACACCAAGAAATGTATTTCCTGTATATACATTTCCATAATATCTATTTCCTGTATATAAAACAAATAATGCTCGTTTATAATCCTGCCATGAGTCTCTAAATATCTGCCTTGAATTTTTTTCCCTATTAAAGGCTCAGTGTGGAACACAGCAGATTCAGTCTCCTTTCACTGAACTCTTACTTTGTGGGCTGAAATTGTCCACACTTGAGTGACTAAATAAATTGGCTCAATTTAGCCAGGTAAGTATAGAGCAACAGAGATCTCTCAGGTTTCATTGCACAGCATTATGGCCGCACATTTTCCAGAATTAAGCTGTTAATGCATTCTCGAAGTTCTAATTTCTTCCATGCAATGGCAACACTTCCTTTCATTTTGATACGGGCAAGATTTCATACCTCATCTTGGTATCTGCATCTTTACATCTTCAGTTTCCCTCAGAGATGTGCATCAGCGACATCCCACAATGTATGTTCTGTTTTGTGGGGTGCAACAAGATCATTCATTCAATAGTTTATTGTTTGTTCTTGGCTACATTACCCAGTCCTCAAATCATGTAACATGCTCAGCTAGAATGGCAGCAGTGACTACCTGACAAATGAGGTAGATTCGGTTCTAACAGTCTTTGTTTCACATACAAGTCTCTTCAAATATATGTAATGTCATAGGGCCTGTTTCTTTCCATGTCAAAAGGTCTGTTAGCTTAAAAACCTAAACCCTTGAATATATTCCTATGTACAAGTCCACACATGCTATTTCTTAACTGCCATTAAAACAATCTATACACGCAGAATGCTAATATTGCATTGTAAGATACTGTGGCAGTCTGCACAGACACGCATTAACACTCAGACTTTCAGTCTAGCACCTGAAAAAGCTATGAACAGAATGCCCTGGTGTCGAGTGCAGCTTTCCCCAAGCAAACTGCTGGAGAAACACAGTTGAGTGGGACTGGGATGGAGATAACTTTCTTCAGAGCAGCCGGTATGGTTCTGTGTTTTGGCTTTGTGGCTAAAACTGTGTTGATAAGATACTTTTGTTTGGCTGTTACTGAAGAGTGCTTGCACCACCTCAACATGCAATGCTGCCTTTTTTTTCCCACTCTGCCCCACTCCAGTGAGTAGGCCAGGAGTGGGCAAGAAAAGGGGAGTGGACACTGCCAGTAAGTACAGCTGACCCAAACTGGCCAAAGCAGTTTCATACCATCTGACAAAAATTTATTAAAACCCAAGACAGACTAAGAAAAAGGGGAATGGCTTCCTGAGGTAACCATTGTTTGGAGACTGGCTGGGCATTGGTTTACCTTGGAGGGTGGTGACTGTGTTACTTTGCTGTGCTTCCCACCACACTCACTTATTAAACTGTCTTTGTCTTGACCCATGAGTTTTTCTCACTTTTGTTCTTTCTATTTTCTTTCCGTGTCTCACTGGGGTGGGAGTGAGGAAGTTAACTGTCCACTCCAGAGACTAACAGCAGAGTAGTTTTGTGAATCGCTCTTTACTACTTATCAGCTATCTTCTTTTGTCTCACAGAAGATACTTCAGAGCAGCCTGTGTAAATGCTTCCATCTCATTTCATGGAAAAGCAGAAAACTGTCATGCTACGTTGTCCTCTGCAGTGGCCCACTGAAGTCATTTGACTTCATCTGGAAATGCACTAGTGGCATCTAAATGACAATTACACATCTGAGAAACTGCTGAAGTTGTTGTCTCTCAGCCACAAGTTGCTTGACTAGAACCATGTGTGCACAGGCAATTCAGGGAAAACCACAAGATTTCCATGTCAGCAGGTACACCAGCAACAAACTTGGGCCCGAGAGCTGTGCAGACACAGACTGTAATTGGTATGCTCAGCTAATAGAGGGCACAGGGGTTTGATATGCTGTGCTTTTCTTCCAGCAAAGGCAAAGTAAAAATTGATGTAAGAAGCTACATTCATTCAATATTCAGGCTGAAAACGAAAATATTCAAAAAAGAAGAAACTAAAAGGTTAAGTTATTCAGAAGCAGTAACTCACAATTGCACATGCTGTGGGCAGCTGAGCATGTACCTTATCTGGGGAACACTAGCTGCATGGATCAGTTAACTTTATGATACAACCCTTACTTTTTATTATTTCCTGATCTGGTGTTCAATTTTACAACCTTAATGGAAGTACTTCGTTAATAAAGCATTACTTATAAAATTTGACCACATTATTTAACCTTTACACAGAAACAAAGATGTCAAAACAAGTTAAAGCCAATGTCTAAGGGTATTATTTTTAACCCTGGGAAGTGAATTGAGCTTTCTTCCTTACCAGTCTTTCAAAATGCATCATTAAAAGCTGCGTAACACAACAACTTGCTATCTTTACCCCTGTACCACGTGTTCTTCAGGTTTCAGTAACTTGCTCACACTAAACAAGAGCTTTAAGTTTTCATTAAATACATTTGAAACTCAAGGTTGTGGATTAGATGAAGCAAGTAGTACACAATCCAGCAAAAAGCTATTTGCTCCTGAAGAGTTTAAATACTTTATCTGGAGAAGTTAATGAAGTAATTATAATGTTGTTATTAATGAAGATTAGAAATGGATTAAAATGGCATTCAGAAAATAAACCAGACAATTAAACAGGCTTTCAGAACTGTGTAAACTCCTTACGGTCTGGGGAAAAAACCTCTCAGAATACCTATACTAAGAAGGACATTTGGAAAACACTTAGTTCTTAATGCCATAGAACTCTAGACAGCAGAAGTTATCTTCATGTCAATATCAACACTGGGGATTGTAAGCACTGTGATGCTTAATGCTGACCAGCTGTGCTTGAAGCTTTGTTTTAAAGTCCTCTCAAGATGTTTTTAACTGCAGCACCTTCCACATTAAGCATACTTTGCTGATGATGGGGCTAGTAGGAATGGCACTAATATTTGAACTGACATGACAATGAGATTAGTTAAATCAGTAACATGATTTCACATGGACGAGAAGGATGATGCTGTGAATGAAAGAGTTTTTGGTAGATGAATTTTTATATTTAATCCTGTGTAACACTGCAGAAGCTGGAAGAAAGCATGTGAACTGGAAAATCCTAAATGAGCCCAGTGAGGTGTTCCAGGGCAGGAGTGGGCAGGAAAGGAAGTGCAGGGCTGCATGTTCCCTTGTTTGCCATGAGGGCAGCATAAAACTCACAGCTTGTTGACTCACTTTCCCTAGCACTTTTGGAGGACTCACAGCTTGGCAACTGCATTTCTTCCCAGTGAATTCACTTTACCTGACTGTAAAGGTGAAGTACTGAAAATTGGAGCTCAGTCACCATAAGCTCTCCTGTGGTTTCTGGAAGAAAAAAAAGCTGCTGTTTCTCAGAGCCTGGGTAAGTGGATCACCTGAGAGAGGTGCACCTCTCTTAATCCCTCAGAGGGATGACCACACACACGGCTTAGACATTCCAGTTACATTCCTTAAATTAGGAGACATGACTGCTGGCCAAGGAGCATGTGAAAATGAATTACATGACTAAGAAAATATTGATTAAAATGGATAATAAGAAGATTCTTCTGACTCCAACAGCACTATATCTTGGTACAACACATGGACTGGTTTGATCCTTAGTTTTAAATAGTCCATATCTTTGAGCCTAACTGTGTGCATAACAACATCAATACTTAGGGAAAGACAAAAATTTGCATTCTGGGAGATTGGAGTATTTAAAGGAAAATGTGGAATTCTTTCTTTGCGGTCTTTGTTATGTAGAAAACTTTGAAACACTGGTCAACAGCAAGTTTTGTCACGGAGTTCCCAGATAAGAGAAGGGAAGGAAACCATTCTACCGCACATAAGGAGAAATGTGTGCATACTGCAAAACCAAATGTTTTGAACAAAAAGTGATCTGTCCCAGTCACTACTTATGGTACAGAGTGAACTATTTTTGTGCCAAAACTTATTGAATATAACTAGTTAGAATGCATTTTTAGACTTTGTGTCTATACAAATGAAAATCAGACATAGTACTGGTATATAAAGAACACATATTCAAAGAACTGTACTTAAGTGTAGGGAGGTAATAAATCATGTATCCACATGACAGCTGAGGCCTCACTTAGGATACCCTTTGACCTTCTCACTGTGAAGATGAGAGAAGAGCAAAGATGAAGAACATTAAGAAAGCTGCAAGATATAAGGAACAAAATGGAAAGAACATCTAGTTTAAACAAAATATGGAACTTTTCAAGCAGTTTTTGAGATAAAAAAAATGAAAGAGAGAGACTTGATGATGGTTATTCATGGAAAATGTTCGCCTGAAACACAACAAATTTAGATTAGATGTAAGGACAAACCTCCAAATAAGAGTTATTCATCAATGGAGAAGTCTGCCAAGAGAAACTTCTGGGATATCAGAAGAGGAAATACTTAAAGGGAGATTAGATAGTATGCTCAAAATAGTGCAGCAGATAAACCTATAAAATATGTAAAAGACTGGAGTGGGTAACTTCTTTCAGCCTATACTAACTTCTTTCAGCCTATACTTTGGAGTCTTTGTTTAGGACTTTACACATAAAAATTTCTCTATAGTATTTGGCTTGTGAGAGTAGGACAGATACAGCTCTGTAAAGTCTTAAGCATTTTAAAATTTCCTAGCTATGCAAGTAACCTCTTTGAATTCAATTTATTTTAACTTAGTTAGTGGTATTATATACATATAATATAGAGTGACCAGAAATCCTCAAAAGGTTACCCTCTCCCTAACTGTCTGAAAATTATTTTGACAGCAAGTGAAGGATTATAGCAGAAGATCAGAAGACAGGTGAAAACAGAGGCAAATTTTCATCTACTCTGAAGGAATATGTCTCCTCCATTCTTCCATTGTCTCCTGCTACTCAAGGCTTGCTACTGAGTGGCACCTGAACCTACTTAAACTGGAGCCTTCTTTCCAAGGATTTTATTACATTCATACATAACCACTTTTCTGATGTAGATTTAAATGTTGCTAAATGGCAAGTTCAGGAGATCCACAGGAAAAAGAAGGGGAAGACTTTATTCATGCCAAGCCACTCCACCATTATTCTGCTCTTTTTGCCCTCCCACACAACTGCACTGCCAGTCACAAACCCAAGGCAAAGGGAAACCATTGCCTTGCCAAGCTACTTGCCCTCTCTCAAGCAGCATTTAACCCCTGGTAGAGTATGTTGGGGTAGGGAAGAATTAAGCTTAAACTCACTTGTCAAGTCAGCTCTCGGGTACCTGTGTTGCACATAGCAGAACAATCAGCTCTGTGTACAGGGAGGCCACCTCACCCTATAGCAGCGTCCTCTGTAATCAGATTCCTGCCATAGGAAACATCTTCCCAGATCCATAATACAGCTGCCTCCACTTCTGAGCTATAGGCTGTTGCTGTATTTGAAATCAGCACTTCCAGGGCTCAATTTAGCTCAGCTATTTTAGGCATCTGCTTTAGGAATTAGGCCCTGTAAGTGCCTATTTTTCTCTGGAGACTGTAAAGTGAATATTGATTGTTGGCTCAGACACTTTGTCAGCTGATTCCCACCTTCAGATATGTATTTTTCTGTAAAACTTGGCATCACTTTGCCAACTACTGCAAGTAGTCAGACAGTAGGAAAGTAGCAGTTCTGTCACTGGAGGAATAGAACCAAATCATCAAATAACCTCTAACCAGTCATCTTCACCACCAGGATCCCTGGAGCCATTACATATGCAATGAAGAAAGTTTAGCTATTTGTTCTTTTGACTAAATATAATCATATTTGTAAATATTTGGTGGATAGAGGCTGCTTGGTTATCTTTTTAGCTTTTTTGTATTTTTTCTTTAATTTCACAGGAGTGCTATGACTTTTCTAATTCTTTCCAGTAGAGAAAAGCAAAAAGCTAGAATATTTTTTCTTGTCTTTTTCTTTTTCAAAGCCCTCCTGAACCACACTGTATTCTTTTCTAAGAAGTAGAAAACTGGTGAATGTTGTTTCAGCTCCACAGTGACTGATTCTAAAAGAATTTAGAGCTGCATGAATAATTAAAAATAATTTCTCAGTTAAAAAGTATACAGAATATTGCACAAACATGTTGGCCCAATCCCTGTTAATCACACAGGTGAGAATAAATGCTCAATTAATGGCAGATACAGAAAAAAAAGTTTAATTAAATCTAACTATTAAGAAACTTAGTCTGTGAGCTAATCTATAGGTAGGAAAATGTAGTCACTGTCCTTTGGGTTCCATTATTCTGGCAACAACATCTACTTTTATTTGTTTCCTATTTCCTCTATTGCTTAAACACCTCTTATTACTCTCTCTTCTAGTAATATTGAGGGTGTAATTGAACGAAGAAGTTGACAAAAATGTTCAGCCCATTATGGAAAATGCTGCAGTCCTTTTTTTAAATGAATTTGGAAATACTACAGATTATCTCTAAAAATTGAAGGTAGTACTATTTTGTTTTCAATAAGGGAGTTTTGAGTTTAAAACAGTGTTAGAATGATAGACTTCACAGAAAAAAAAATTTTGTTTACTTTGGGAGCTCATAGGTTGAGGAAAATGGGATAATTTAAAGGAGTATCTGTTTTTTATAACCTAGAGATGCCAAAATAACTTAAAATGTTTATAAATCTCTGTGAGCAAGGCTAAGAAGTGACAGCAACTTTCATTCCCTGAAAATTTCACCTTTGTATGTCAGCATATAAGCTTTCTACACGCTTTGTCTCCAAACTTGATTGAAAAAAACAGGAACTGTTGTGACTTGAAATATACACTCCAAGGAGAAGCATCAGAATTTACATAAAAACTTTTACATACTGATTTCATTTTGCATAAAAAATAATTTATTCCACTGTTGAAGTAATTAAATGCACTCCAGTTAACCCACTACAAAATGAAAATGAGTAAAACTTGCCCTTCTTTAAGAAGCTGTATTTCAATGACCTGTCTCCTATTTGAAAGGCAGGTGCTTGAAGGTGACTTGCACTTGAAAAAAGGAGAAAAATATTCACTCATTCTTCATTTATATGGTGTTGAAAGTCTGAAATAGGAAGGATGGTAATAGAGGATACTATGACCTTTTCATCTGTCAAAGGCTTAGCAGAAGCATGCTAGACCAGTACTTATAATGGTAGATAAGTATATGAAACACTACTATTTGAGGTCATTCAATAATAAAGAAAGGATGTACTTTCCTAATGAATCAACAGCCCAAGTGCGATGTCCCATGATCTGTGATATTGGAAACATGGTATTTTAGAGCAGAGAGGGAGTTGAAGCTTTAACTATTTATGTTTATTGAGCACTGCTACTTATAATTATTTCATAAGGCTTGCAGTACTAACAGTTCTCTCAAGTGATGTTCCAGTTCAGTTAAATCCACTCTGTGCATGGCATTTTCTTCAATCATCCCAATCACCTTCCACTTCTTTTCTTGAGCAACAGTGTGTAATGGCCATGTCCAGCAAAATCCACGGCAGACTTCTCAACAGCCAAAATCAGCAGGAGAGTCACTTGTCAACATCTGAAAATGTTATCTTGTATCAGGATTATTCAAAAAATCATGCTTCAGTTCATGTTCAGTTCAGACCACAAGAAAACTTTGCACCTTACTGTGCTCCCTCTCAGGTCCGTAACTTCTCCCACATTTCTAAGAAGGAATTCCCAATGCCCTTCTCCTCTTCAATCCTTTCCCCAGTACAAAGAGTAGAGCAGTATGTAGCTTTCTCCTGAGCAGCCTCAGTACAACAGCCCAAATGGTTTCAGCAACTGATGTCCTCTCCCATCAGCTGAAGCTGCAGTTTGTCTGCCTGGCTGGGCATATGTATATAGGCTTAAGATTCTTATTGATATGAGATGGAAAGGCAGCTTCTTACCCATATCTTTTCCTATATCTGCAACATATTTCTGGTTTGCCAGCAACAGGAACAATCAGTCACCCATTACTGCTGGGTGGGAGTGCTGGTAGTTGGGGTGACCCCAGCTGTTTGTTTGTTGACAGGTTACTGAACTGTTTGGAAAGGAGGTGATACTGCTGACATTCACTTCACCTCTGCAGGGTTCAGCTGGCACATATATGATACATTATGACTTCCTGTAGAGCCCGAAAAAAACACCTCTAAAATGAAAAAAATTAGCATTTTTTTGCTGTCTATAGCATATGAATAACAGCAGCAATGGGGAAACTCTTCACTAGAGCAACAGACTGCATGATGGCTTTTTTGAAAGTTATTTGGGATAGCCTGAAAACTCTTTCCAATATTCATCTTACATATTAAATGTTTCCTTGGCTCAACCCATCTTGTCATATTTGCTTCCAAGGTATGGAAGTAACAGACTGTTAAGCTCAAGGACTGTTGTTTGGACTCAAGGTTTATCCCTGGACAATGCCTTCAGGAAAGCTGGGAGAAGGCAGAACTTTCTCTGCTTTCAGAGAATGGTGGTGCTAACATGCAGGAAAAAGAAGAGTGTTATAGTGTTCTGTAGTTACTCATGTAAAGAAGACAGCTTGTGAGATGTATTTCCCCTGGAAACCCCTGGAAACCCATGGGTGACCATTCAGGTGGTTAACAGTGACCTCTCTATAATCATCCACAAGGTCCAGTTCCCTGAAGTCTATGTGTTCTGCAGTAGGTTGTGCATACATTTACAAACTGTGTTTCTCATGTTTTTCTTTCTTGGGCCCCTGAACTGTGAGATATATGATGCATGTGACAAGCCAGCTCATTAGCATGACAGCAAGGTGCCCCAGCATGTTTGATACTACAGTTTTAAGACATGGGTGACAGTTAGACGCTCATAAATAGATAACAAAGCCAAAAATTTTGTGCTTCCCTTTGTTTTGGACAGTGAAGACTTTGGAGCTAGTTAGGAATTTTCCTTTTTTTTTCTCCTTCTTTCTGGTTTCTGTGGTATGAAGTATGTATCTCTTGAAATTCTTCTTCAGAAACATGTCAGCTTGAGGTTTCTTCTATTTCCAGCAAACAAGGAGATAATTGAAACCCTTCCTGAGTTACAGTTATGTTTCCTGCTGGAGAGACTGACAGATCCAGCAAAGCATGGAGAACACTGAAAATGCAAAAGAGCATTTGCTGTGTTATTCCCTTCACACTCCTAACATATACAGCAATTCCCTGGACCAGACTACAGGTCCTAAAAGGCACATAGCAAGAGAGACTTGAAAAACAGACAGGAGCAGAAACTTCTTTATTTTCTGTAGTCAGCGAAAGTGCCAAACCCATCAGTCTACAACGTAGCAAGGAAGGATGCAGATCCGATGGCTGTTCACCACCTGGCTTCTCTGCTCAAAGTCATTACAGCCACCTGCCAGTTGTAGCAGCAGGTTTGTTTGTGCCAGGAACACCTGCCTGGGATGAGTGGTGTGGATATCCCCACCATGGGGATTGCCTGGCTTTCCAGCTGCTTCTCTGAGAAACTGAGGTCTTCTCTGCTTAGTCCCGTTATGATGGGACCTTCATTTCCCAGCGTATCTGCACTGAACCTTACCCCACAGGCCAGGTGAACATAAAGTAAAGCCCATCTGTGAGATGGAAACTAGAGAAGTCTGATATGGTGGTAGGGTATAATAGGTTTTTGTCTGATGTGATGGGTTTCTAAGGGATAATCAGACTTCATGCTGGTAGCAACTAGAGCTAGCTGGGTTGGGGTTTTTTTAATTCATTGCAAATGGAAATGTATATATTCCTCCAAACCAAAAAAATTTCCGCTGGAAATAAAAAGTATTGGAAAGTGTTTACCAGACTTCAGACAGACTCCTATATCAAAGGAAAAAGCCAGCCGCTGGGAAGGGAATACTGAGCTGTCAAGTCTGTATCCGTGTTACGCCCATCATACACTCCTCTGAAAAGGAATCTGTTGGCAAGCAGCAGCACAAATTTGCTGCCCCTTGGGGTGTCCAGCAGAGAGCAGGGCAGCCAGGACAGCAGTGCTGTGCTGAACAGGCGTGGGACTCCACGGGAGCTGGGGTTGTATGGCTGAGCTCAGCGAGGGGCTTCCACAGCCTGGCCTTGGACGTAGGATGCATCTCTTACATTATTGGACACCTACATTTCTATAAGGATTGGATGTGTAAACCTTAAACCTATGCAAATTATGAAAATTCTGCCTTTGAGTTCTCTACAAAATTGATACACAGGCTATCGTAAATACAGGTAGGACTTCTCTAAGACTGCAACATACAAAATACTGTATTTTACATGATGATAAAAGAACACTTTTATTTTCCCATTTTCATATTGAAACAGAAAGATCATCTGAGCAGCAGATTGTTTCTGTCTTACACTGGAATTATATCCAAACACGCATGCACAAATAAAGCATCATTACTCAATTCTTTAAGCTGTATTAAGCTCCTTGCAAAATGTTTCAAGATTTTGTAATGCTTCTTTTAAGTTTATCATACAGAAATTCTCATGAAATATAAACAAGGAAAAAGAATATTGCCAAATTACTTGGATTTTTTTACAATAATAAAGATTGTACTCTGCTATGAGCTAGGAAGACAAAAGACGTAGCTTTCACAGTCTCAGACTAAACACTGAGTCCTTCTTTTTGGCTTCTGTTTAAAAAGACTAATTGATTGGAAGATAAAGATGGAAAGAAAAGATTTCATAATTTAACAACCTCAGACCAGTGTGAAAACAGCTACTGCCTTTTGATTACAAATATTGCACTCATTTTCTAAATATATGTTCTTTTTAGCATAAGTTGTTATTAAATGCATAGCCTAATGTGTAGGGATGTGAGTGGATAATACACTAGGAGCAAAATTAAAAGCATAACATAAAAAGTAAAAGAGGGAGACAGGCCTGCACATAATTTATATCCTCAGAAATTTATTCCAAATTTTTTTCCATAAAATAGAAAATTCAAAAAAAAAGAAAATAATTGGAGCCTTTTGTGACAGTAATGAAGCAACTTATTGGGTGGTGGAAGTAATCAAGGAAAGCATCAGCTGTTTCTAAGAAACTTTTTGCTGTCATACAGTGTCTGAACACTTATGAAGCCATTTCCTGACAGGACACATTTAGCCAGGAAAAAACCTTTAGGAATCACTAGGTCACTAACATGCAAGTTACACCTGTCAGCAGCAGAAGCAAGACAGAGTGTTTTGCATGATGTGCAAGTGCAGAAACATCATTTCTGTATTTTAGAATTACAGGCCAATAATCACAGACTTCATCAGAGTGAGCTGAGAGATTAAATAGTCCTTGGCACCAGTTAATGCAATCTCAGGACTAGGATTTAATTCTCATGGTTGGGCTTTGTAGTCCAGTTTTTAGTCCTGTAGGATCACACATTTGGAGATATCTAACCAGGATGGCTCGCGTGTTCAAGGTGTGCATTAAGCAACATCAAGCTGAGCTTCGCAGTTATCAGGCTTTTTTGGTGGATTCTGCAATCCATGAGTTTGCTAATGTCCTAACACCTTCATATCTGCACAATGGCTAGCTAGATATTCTTGCTGAAACAGCTGAAAGTGACAAGCTGTCATCATTGTGACTTCAATACACACTATTTCCAGCCTGTCCTTTGAAGTATCCTGTTTTTATTGACCTGGTAGTTCACAGGTCACACTTTCAAACATGCATCAGGTAGATAATACATCATCCTCCATGTACCCTTCAAAAAACAGCAACGTTTCCATGGAGTGCAACTGCAGAATCCTGGTCTCCCTCTAGCACAATAGCCTGGGGTGTAATATTAGAGCTTAATTTGTTTTACATATGGAATACTTTATAAATGTACTATACGTATTTCCATGCTGTGTTTGGATTTCAAGGAAAGACTCAGAACTAGATGATAAAAAATATAATGCAGTTCTTGAGCAATTCATTATAAAATCAATGTTGGAAAAAACTCTTTGTGTAAACAAGAGCACCAATAATGCTCACAAGGTGACAGTAGGGGCATGGAAATCACATAGAAGCAAGAGAAAAAGTCACCTGGGTCAAGTCACAGGAGGAGAAGGACGGCATTTTATCATGAAAAACAAGAGTCATTTCTGCATGCTGTGCATTAGGCAGCACAGCAATAGACCACTGTCATTTAGATGCCACTGAAAGAAGTTTTTTCCATCATCAGAATGCTGGTTCACCTTCACTGCACCTCTTTGCCCACTGCCCTGCCACCTTCAAGTCCAATAATGAAGTCTCATAAAAAAGAGCAGACACCATCTCAGACTACAGTGCAGTAAACAGTGTCATGCTACCTGTGAACAGTCACTGGCATTTGTGGAATACATGTACAGAAACATGCTGCTCCCCCAGCCTCCTGTCAGGTAGAGCTAGCTAGAGGTCTTTAAATGTGTTAATGGTAGTACTTCCTAATTGTCCACTTGTTAGTACTTTAATTTCTCCACTAAATTACTTCACACACTACACATATGTTATTGGAATTTACACCTTGGTGGAAAGCACAGCTGGGGAGGCCAAGAGAAGCCATTTATTTATGCCTACTTTCCATTGCAATCAGCCTGCTCTTTCCTAATTTTGCCTCAACCTTCTCTTTACCTACCTTCATTTCCTGCTTCTCTTGCCTGTTTACACCAGGAAGGAGAAAGGCCACGATCAGATTATTAGATTTAAACTGCCCCACCCCATTCAGTGTTGCAAGTGGCTGAAAAAAGGACCTTACTCTGTGACTCAGCTGTGTCTATTTTTCACCACCTGTGACAGCAGTAACACTGTCTCTCAGATCTGTTTTTCTTCCACCTCCCTGGCTGCCCTGGAAAGTATCCCAGACTGCCTCTGTCAGTCATGGCAGAATGATGCCTGGCTTCTCTGAGAGGATGTCCATGTGACTACAGGCAGTGAGGCAGCAGAAAATAACTGAGCCTCCAAAGCTCATGAGTGAAGCCCCGGGGTAGCAGCTAGGAGAGGGACAGGATGATATGAAATCCTGCTCCTCCTCCACAGGTACTACCCTTTCCCTTATTGGTTCTAACTGATGGGGGATCCAGGTCCTCCAAGCTGCCTTTGCATGTTAAAAACTAGCTCTTTGCCCAACATTTGCCTTCCTCATGTTTCCATGGGGCAATTATTCAAGGTTTTCTGAAATGTTTCAGGTAGACCAATATTTCATTTCAAATATTTTATTCCATTATTGTGAAAAGCAAAACAGGTATATTGCTATTACATGTTTTGGTTTGTTTTCCAGGAGAGCTTGTTCTCTTTGTGTGCTTCCAATCCATCTTAGAGATACTAACAGAAACACCCCTGGCCTTGCAACAACATCCATCTCTTAGCAGAGCAGCTGCTTCTTTTTACTTGGAGTATATGACTCTCACTGCCGTTTTCAGAGTGTCATGGCTGCCAGACTTTGGGCTTGTAAACATCACTCTGATTTTGCCTGTCTCCTTATTTTCTTTGTTACTTATGCAAAGCATTATTGCAAGTTGTTCCTCTCATACAGAACAGCACAAATGGGTCTCAGTATTGCTGGATTAAACTTTTCAGCAAACGTGAATTGTAAGCCTTCTTGTACATAAGAAGTCAGCTGTAGTGCTAGTCAGGTTTTCCAAATGGACATCTCTTAAAACGTATATTTAAGCTAATGTGGTATTTGTTTCATATGGTTTTGGGATGGGAGTTTTCATCTGATACCTGCATGCTTTGTACCATATAGTAATTCACTTGGGCTACGTTTGCTTTGGGGAGTCAAACTATCCATTTTTCACTCTTGTCCTTCTGACTGAGTGATTTGCCAGATGTGACAAGGAGAACCCAGAAGTGCATAACTAGCCTGAAAGAAAATTAGACTATCCATTTCTGGTCTAATCTCTCTTTCTGTTATTCTGGAGTATTTCAACCATGGCATAAAACAGACAAAAGCCCACTCCATTTCTATTTGCAAAGCTTTTCCGTCATCCTTAAAAAGGTCCACAACAGCTTTGATCCCTTGGAAGCTACCTTCCACTCGGGAAATAAGACTATCAACCTCAAGAGGTACAGGTGTGCAAAATACTATGAGATGGGTAAGTAAACCACAGGTTTGGAAATCCCATGTGTAAGGAAGGAGAGCAGCAGCAAAACATGACAATGACAAGGAGAATAGCAAAACCAAATTTGAGTAGATAGTGAGGTTTTTCAAGGCCCTGATCCAACAAAAGTCTGCAGATCTGCCATGAAGGAACAGTGCCTCCCTTGTGCTTACCTGCCACCGAAACTAGAGCCCAAATGGCCTCGTAATGGGACAAGTGAGGGAAATATTTGAGCTGGAAGACAACTCCTCTGGATGAATTTGCTTTAAAAAGAACTTTCCTTGACCTTCCCTCACCCTGGAGCAGTACTTGCACTGGTGCCAACAAAAGAGACGAAGTGGAAACAAGGATTGTGTACCCTCTTTTCAATAGCTGTGTGGATTTATCCTAATGTAAATGATGGCACAAACCAGTAATTCTCCTGATGTTTTTGAAATTCCTTCTCTTTGTAAAATTTGATACCAGACAGAGAGAAAACAGGCAGATAAACATACACATGGTTCTGGATATACACACACAAAATCATATTAAAGTTATCCACTTTGAAAATCCAAATATCTTAATTTTATAATACTTCAGCCTTAAATCACACTAATCCTGAAAAATAGGTACCAACCTTCAGCTCAAAATTCCTTTTTGACCCACTCAGCTTGTGCCACTACTGTAATCTCTATAATTTTCCATAATGAATTTTATGTAATATGAAACTTTTGTGTTCTCTTGCTTTTCTTTAGGCTTAGTGTCAGTAAATACATTACAAGTAATAGTGAAGACCTAACTTAAGACCTCAAAATATTACTTTCATGCTCTGCTGATACAAATGATTCTGAAGTCAATAGCAAACCTCAATCTTACTTGTGGCACCCACTTCTACTGGCCTGTAGCCACACTTGCAGAGCACTGGATAACTACAGAGACAGGACAGTGTGTAGCTCCTGCCAGGAAGGGAAGCTGGCTCAGGTGCCAGAAGCAGTGTCAGCGTGTCATTCTCCTCAGACAAACTAGCATGCCAAGGAAGAGGACTGTGGGAAACAGGAGCAGAGCTGCATTCCAGCCCATGCAGCTTCTCATGCAAGACTCTGTGGGCAGGAACCCTGACATCTAAGTTCAGCTTTCACTTGCGTCCTACCAGTTTAAGGCATCCAGATTGCTTAACTTGGCCACTCAGTTCTCAATATTTTGACATACTTTATGTCATCTGTAGATTTTATTCACATTTTTATATTTACTTTTATATTTACATTTTCAATAATTTGTAAAACAATGTTTAATAATCTTGACCTGTAACTGATCTTTGCAAAATCCCATTTGAAATACCTCTACTCAATGATAAATCTTCCATGACACTACTTTGATATATACCAGCTACCAAGTGTCTAAATCCATTTATTTACACTTAATCAATATCAGATAGTGTTGACTTCTAATCACAATAACATGCAGATCAGTGCTTTATGAAAGGCAGTTTCTGTGGTATGTAAACAATTGCTTTAATGAACCAAACTTATCTCATCAGAGGAATGAAACCAGATTCAGAAACCATAAAAGCTGGTTGACTCATATCCCCATCTTTCAAATTGTAAATAATTTAATCCCATACCAACATTCTGATGTTCACCCTGCTGTCTAGGACTGATGTCAGCCTGGTTGGTCTAATACCTTCAGTTATTCTGCCTGCCCTTTTCAGCTACGTGTATTACCTTAGCACACACCCTCCCGCCTGCAGCCTTTTTGCCATCAAATAGGTAACTCAGGTTTTTTATTTGAATCATATGATGCCAATAGATTCATCCAGTTATAATGAAAAGCACAGGCTTTTCCATATTCTTCACCAAGTCTTTTCCCGAATAGCTGTTTTATTAATTCAAATAGCATGATGGAAGGAAGAAATTGCTGTGGCTTTAACACATACAAAAATTCTAATGTAGCATGACTACTCAAAATCCTAGACACAGAAAACTTTTATTCAAGATACAGTAATATAAGTATTAATACCTGGTTTTACAAGCAGGTATTACAAACTCAACTTCAAAATAGATGGAATATAGATACCATAAAGTATATCACGAACGAACAGTGACAACAAAACTAATTCCTTTTTCTAAGTTGTTTTTGCCATAACCACAAAAGTACCATTATGCAAAAAGTCTAAATTTCAGCTTAACGTACTACAGGGCACAAGCAAAAGAAAAGAAGCTCTTAGAGTGACAGACAGAAAGTTAATTCCTTCCATCTGTAGGTATGCAACCCTACAGCAGTGGCAGAAAACAACTCACAATGTTAGGACCTCATTTTCAGCTGCCATTTAAAAACAGCAAGTCCATTTAGTCTACCTGACCTCCAGTTATGTCAGAGGCATTCAGCTTGCTTTGGAAAGATCCTCTAAACATTTTTCTTTAAGGGCACTGGAAGCCTCAGAAGAAAAAGTTCAAAACAGCTGACAAATGTTTCTGTCATTTGATTTTCACTGAAGAGAGATGCAATGGTTAAAATTTAGCCACATAATATTTTGGTATCAACCATAGCATTTTGAATTAACTGCAACCTATTCAAAATCTGGTATTTTCAATTAACTGGAGCTTATGCACATCTGGCAAGCTAGCAAACAGAGCGGGAGGGTTTTCCAGCAGCTTAGCAGAAGCCTGCCATGAATACACATTTGGACAGCCTGGGAGAGCATCAGTGTCATTCTGGGAATGTTCCTGGCATGGTAAAAGAAAAACATCAAAGACATTACTGATTTAAAACTGCCTCTGAGAGTGCAATCTGTAGTGACAGGAAATGGAAAAATGAGCCTCAAAGGGACTGTGAAGAAAGAGCTAGTCCAGCATGATAGTGGGTTCCACGCATACAGCTTATGTTTTGTCAAAAAGACTCACAAAAGCAAAATAATGAGCTTTTTTTTGGCCCAAATTCAGAAATAAGTCTTCAGGGCAGCTCAGAAACTGAAGGAACCAAACCAAGTTTGGAAGGGACAGCTCAGAAAGGAAACCTTGTCATCTGTATGATACATCTAATATTTTAAAAGTCTACTGTAACCTAGATACCAGCATTTAAAAAACAACAAAAGACTAATAAGGTCTGAAGATGGAACCCTGAAGAGCTATGAGAAGGAAAAAAGTTTGAGCAGAATAAGTATCAGTGAGCTCTGCCTGAGACTTCTCCAAACACGCCAAAATAATACTCGTGGTAACCCCACAGTGCCTTTTTGAAGTTGACATTGCCTTGGTGTGATTGATGGAATCAAAAGTTTCCAATAAACACAGGGGAAGAATAAGGACACAACTTTGATCCCAGGGTAGGCTGAGGACTATTATAGTCCATGAAATTACTATGCATGATTCCCATGCCTAAGGCACAAATGCAAATTATCAAGGAGTATATGTTATTAAGGTTTAATTGGAAGAATTAATTGACAGAGGATTTTGCAGTAGAAAAATCTATATATAGGATGTATTTGTGTAAACCATGGAAACAGACATATAAGTTCCTTTAGCAGCTTTTAAACTGAACAACCTAGCTGCTAAAATGTATTTTAGGGAAGCTATGTAAGTATTCAGGGACAATATACAGAGTAAATTTCTTGTTACAGTCTGAATCCTATTGCTACACAGAGCCCTTTAAGAGCACTTTAGTACAAGATACTATGCTGTTTATTCTTTAGCATTTGAATATTTCTACACAGAAATTAATTTCCTATAGGGAAGACAAGACATTGGTTACACTCCATCTTATCCTGGCTCTACACATCTGGAGCATTCCCCTTTGCCCTAGGCCAACCAGAGATTAAGTTCTTGACAAAGCTGAAGGAGACTGACTATGCTAGATTACATGTGCTTCAATGAACCCTTGCAACCTACAGGGATTGTGAGAATGACGCAAAAGAGCTATAGCAAGGCCGAATTTTTGATCCACCACTCCTTGCTGATTCACATGATCTATTCCTATAGAAACTAAATAATATTTATACACAATTAATTGTTGTAGTCCTGTTACGTTTTGGAGGTATCAACATGAAAAGCAAAAACCAAGAGTTTAGGGAAGAAAACTGATTTTCATGTCTATTTCCTTGTGACTTAGGTCCTTACTTTTATAGCTCACGGGACAAAATGTAGGTCTGGGGCATTTTTGGCTATGTCTTGGATTTTTCCACCAAATTTAAAATCAGTCTTAGGTTCCCCATGTGTCCAAAAGATCATTCCAAACAGCTGCAGTATTTGGCCCAGGGAGCCTGTATGGGGGTGACCACATCAAGAAACTCTGAGGAAGAAAAAGAGCATATGCTACAAGATGGCAGTGGTTGAGGAGTAAGTGTGCATTTGGGATACAGACAGCCTGGAAAAGCCAAGGGGATCATTCTTACTTCCTGCTGAGAGTCAGCCTGTGCCAATGATCAGGGCAAATGCAGTCAGAGTCTGAGTGGCAGAGGAAGGAGAAGGACTGCTTTAAGGGACAGAGGACACCGGACCACATCTCGCATGTGATTCCACTTCGAAAACTCAAGGCAGCCAAGGAAGGTGCATGAAATAGAAACACTACATGCATGGGTGACTACTAAACAGCATATGTAGACAGCTTGCATGTTTAACAAAATAAGACTGGACAAAGCCAAATCTTTGCACGTGTGCTGAGCAGCACTGGCAAATTTCTTCATTATTTAGATCTCTTGAGCAAATGGATACCTAACAATGTCTCCAGTCATAAAAAATGGTGAGGTAATAAAAGAAAGACAAAATTCCCTGGTTTCCACCAATAAATCTGCATCTATGATCACGTCTTTTTTTGATATCCTGAAGCAAAAAAAAGGAACCAGAAGTTACTGAGGGCATGTTGTACAATAGATATGCTTTTCAACAGCATTGCCCTTGGAGTTGCCAGGGCCAAGATGTTGTATGTTGCATTAAAAAAAACCCCTTTTTCTCACAGTACAAATAATACAGAATTCTGGGCCATGGTGCAAAGAAAGCCAAGCATATTCTGGTCTGACTCATGTTAAGTCAGGTTTTTTCTGGTCAAAATGATTGGCAGTAAGGTCCAAGTTTACTGTCTTACTATCGCTTCTTTCAGGTGATCTCTAGATTAGCTGCTGTGTTTTACCTGGTATTCACCTAAGCCAAGTGTAGATCTCAATTCCCTGACCTTTTTAAAGAAGTTTGTACATGAATCTAATTTGGTTATGCAATGCCATTTTTTCTTCCTCGGTGGGGAGTTTTTTTAGTGTTGGGGCATTTAACATTGAATTACATAGAAAGTGTTGCCTGAACATGATATTGTACTAGATCCTCAGACAATGAAAACATTATGAAACCTTTATAGGCATCATTCCTACCAGAAAATATTTTCCATAGTAAATGTTGCTGTATTTTTACTCCAAAGTCCAATCAATGTTTTTTAATAAAAAGTAAATATGAATTTTCCAAGCAGTTGATTAAAAAAATGGACAGGTGTGCTACACATATAAGACTCCAAAGCAAAAAGTTACACAAATCTTTAGATTTTGATTAGTGTTCCCAACACCGTACTCAGAAAAGCAGTTCAGCTAGAGAGAACATTTGAGATCACAAGGGCCAAAGATACTAAAACAGGCAGAGACATAAACAGGTATAATTAGTACATAAATACTGGGATATTGCCATTTTTAGACCAGCACAATCCATTTAAGAAAGTCTTAATCAGCATAACTGAAATGTCAATAACGTGCAACAAAATATAAAGTGAACTGCTGCTCAGGCTACCAAAAACCATCTCCTCCACCTCACTGTTCCCATACCCTGAACTTGCTTACATTCCTATATGCATCAGCAGACTGGATTTAGGATAAAGAAAGTCAGACCAAATTGAAAAACGGGAGGTCCTTTGACTTTAGATTATGCTCCAACATGTACCTTCATGCTCACAGAACTGCATGTCAGGAGTGTCTTCATTCACCTTCAGGCCTTTAAACCTGCCCTCAGCCGCACTGATGGAGCAGTCATTTTTGCTCCTTCATAGGCAAGCTCCAGTGATACAGCCAAGAAACAGAGAAACCTACTGTGCTCTAGTTCAGCACATTATTTCTGTTGCTGGCTTCGAAACAAGCATTTGAAGAGAATTGAAATATGCAAGTGCTAAAAAGCACAAACAGTGGCAACAGCAGGATATCTTCTAAAACACTGCTGCTTCTACATTTACTGAGAAACCTCAGTTCCTGATAATTGTTCCTGGTCCTCAAAAAGTGTTCTCAGAACATGCCTCAGAACCTGTTCCAGTAAAACACTGAAACAAGTTGCCCATAGAGGTGCCTGGTCCTTGGAAACATTCAGCATTAGGTTGGATGGGACTCTGAGCAACATGGTCTAACTGAAAATGTCCCTGCTTATTGTGGGGATGTTGGATTAGATAACCTTTAAAAGGTCCCTTCCAACTATTCTATGATTCTATGAACATGCAAAGATGAATGTAGAAGTTAAATTTTTAATAAAAGTAGTTGTCTTTGGTAAACACCTGAATCAAGATACTGTTTTCTTTAGTTAACATGCTTTTTTCCCCCCCATTAATTTAACATGCCTTTCATTAAAACATAACTTTAAAGATTTTCAGCAAATGGGGTAATGTCCATATATTTGATATAACTTATTACTCTATGTTTGTAAGCAGACACCATAGGTATACTTTTTGCTAAGTAAATCTGAAATGCCAGTAATATGAAATAGCAATACCAGAGGTAGACTATTTGATAGAAATATGAAACCTTTCCTAGATAATGCTAGCAAATTTCAGTCACCAAGAGGAAAAAAAAACTTTCATATATGAGTGCTTTTATACTGTAACATAATCTTGAGAAAATAGGGAAAACTCATTAGTAATTTAAAAATAATATTAAGGAATGACTCACTTTGGTTGTCTGAAAAGGCACTCCATCTTCCCTGCTGCATTCAATTTTTACTATTGCACAAATTTGGAACACTAAAAAAGTTATGAAGACTCAACGTTACTTTCAGTATTGATTCTTTTGGGAAGAAGAAGAATTAGATAGATTATGGAGATGACTCTTAAACCATTTTGCAGGCATGAGATGGAAAATTTTTTTGTGCCATTTGTGCACTAGTATATGATAACTTTCTTTTTTTAAAAGGATAAATATATATATACACATACACATATGTATATATATATATGT
The DNA here is from genome assembly GCA_013397565.1 of Ptilonorhynchus violaceus. NCBI lineage: Eukaryota > Metazoa > Chordata > Aves > Passeriformes > Ptilonorhynchidae > Ptilonorhynchus > Ptilonorhynchus violaceus. The sequence continues at coordinate 911,092 of VZRJ01011302.1, forward strand.
AGTATCCATGGTTTCATGATATTTTCCCTTCTTTACCTCATATGGAAGAGAAACTATGAGACAAAACTTACTAAACAGGACAGAGAATCTCATTCAGGCATGAGGCATAAAACAAAAGTTGCCAAGAGTTACCAATACTTCAACTTTTTAACTTATCTCCAGCAGAGGGAATGCAGCAGAAGTTGAGGACAGATGAGGACAATGTGGATGAAGTAATTTGCTACATGAAGCAGACATACTGACTCCAGTCTGAGGGAGGCTGCGTGACAGACATTGCATGACAGGACAACGGTGATTTTCTCATACGACTCAAGCACACGACAAATTTCAAACTGGCAAGAACTGGAGGATATTTGTATTGGATCAAAATTGCGGAACATAAATGGAGTAGCTGTTGCCATTGTTGTTAACTAAAGGTACCAGGAGATATGGGCAAAACATAGTTAACCTGTTTCCCAACTCCACTGTCTTATCCTGGATTTCTTTAAGCTTTTCTCTGCCCTAGTTCATGAAGACGCATGCAGGTAACATGAAATCAGACAAAACCTCTAGTTACACCTCTGGTGGTTGCAGAATGGTAGAGGTGTGCACATTCAAAAGGTGGGAGGCAAGGCACTGTTGCCATTACCATCACCTGGATGCCAATATTGCCAACAAGGTGTAGCTGGATTGCAGCACGTCTCATCACATCTGCATGCTAAGAGTGAGCAATTTTTAAAAGAGTATAACCTGCACAAACAGGGATCTATTTATTAGTCATATAAAAAAATTTAAGTGCCTTCTTAGGCAGTTGGAGACAGAAATCCCAAGTATATAAGAACTTGAGAATTTGATGAGTAATCAAGTGCTAATACAGAAGGGTTTTCCCTCCACCCAAAATTATTAAATACCATGGATCATGTTGTACCATGTATGTACCATAGTACAGAATTTTAGAATTATGCTTCTGTAAATTATTATTTCCGTGGTGAGAGGACTGCTACTTCCTGTCATCCATCTGGGGTCTTATTGCTTTTGTAGTTAGAAGTTGATAAGAGTTTACTCAACAAATTAGCAGTGAATTTTAACTCTCTTTTTTTGCAAGTTTGGGGTCAGCAAACAGATGCCATTTTATTTGCCTCCACAGATTGCTTTAACTTTTGTTATACTTCAATAAAATGCCGAGGTACAGCTCTGGGTGTTTGCTCAGTTGTAATGAATTAAGTGATTGAACACAGGATTTTAGTAAATCTACAAAAAGAACAGCAGAAAACTTCATAGTGGTGCAGTCAGACTCCACTAACTCCTAATAAACTCCTTAATAATTTTTTGTCCAAATTGATACTTGTGCACACCACAATGCATCTTTAAAGAACTAAAAATCAACCCCAAACCCAAGACTTTAAGCAGGCTACATCAAGAACAACAGCATGTGCCACCTGGTATTTCCCTCATTTCTTCCCTCTTTTTCTATGTCTTCTTGTGCATTTGACAAGCCAAACCAAGAAGATGACCTCTTTGACTGACATGGTATCCTGAGCTGCCCAAGGCCAGGGAATCCTTAACAAGTCCATTCCTTCATCGATGAGTAAGTTACAGTAACAGAATGGAGAAATGGTGTGGTAGAATTCATCTTCACTACATTTTTTGCCTTGCACTTTTCGGTTCATGCAAGACATCACATTACTTCAAAATTTGTTGAACTGCAAATAAACCTGCTTGCTGGTAAATTATATAAAATATGATGCACAGCAGGAATATTATATTATGCTAATAATAGAACAGTATAGTTTTATAACTTGGGAGTTATAATACCACACTATTTCTAAATCCTTGATAACTGCAGATTTCCTATAATTTATATAACATATTCAGTATATTCTTTTATAAATCTTCTTGAACTTAACTGCAATTTTAGGACTGCAAAATATAATTTCCAAATATTCAACATAAAGTATAGAAAGTATAGTTGAATTAGCATCTCCCTGCATATATCAGCAGAGTAGCTGTGTATGCAGTTACCCCAGCCGTGTGAGTGCTCGGGTCAGGGCTGTTCCAAGGTGCAGGATGTGATATATCTCAGAAGGAAAGTAAACACCACAAAATGGGAAGATTCAATCTTGTCTCAGCTGTAGGAATGCCACTCCTTGAGCTCAGTAAACCAACAGTTTGAAAGTATAGTTTCATATCTTAGAGTTATAAAGCACAAAACACTCAGATGTGAACCTCCTCAATTATACAAAACTACCAAATGCTGAAAACACTCAGCTGAAATTCATGGAAAAAAGGTAAATTAAAGGACTGCATACCTGTTAAGAGACAATATTGTACCTATTCCTAGATCTCCTCACAGATGTCAATAAAACCAAAGCTTGGTTACACTGCATTTCTACCCAGTTGCTCATTGACTTAATTTGATGATGAAAAAAAGATTTTAGAGGATTGAACTGAACAAACACAACTTTGATGTGCTTGGGATAATTATACAAAAGTAGGTCACAGCATTACTATTGGTGAGCAGAAGTGCTCTGAATGAATGAGACTCATAAGGAAAATGGAAATTTGGAGAAATCAATTGAAACACTTATGCTGCAAATAAATAGCTATACAACTTCTTATAGAAGTCCTACTAGATATAAATCTGTTGAATCACTTCTGTGGCTTTTTTACCATGAATGCTTTGATAGACATATCCACGATATTATCATATCATACCGATCTCTAAATTAAATGTATGCTGAGGACTCCACAGCTGACATTGTCAGTAGAGCCACATTGTTATTACCAATTGCTTTAAACACACTACAAAAGTTCAGTAGAAATCATGCCTTATTATGACAGAAAATGTAAGATATGTCCTTGAACATCTTAAGAGTAATTATTCCCGGTTTGTGGTTCACCAGCTTCTGCAAACCTTGTGGAGTAACTGCTCCATTAACTGCTTTGGTGGAGACTGCATTTGTTCAGAACTCAAGCTCAGCAGGAGAGCAAAGTAGGATTCTTAAGTCATTTTTTCAGTCTATAACTAAAAATAGTATTTGACCACTTGGAAATATAAATGACACAAGGTTTCTCAAATGATACAGCTATAACTTTTTATAAAGCATGTTATAAAGCATGTAGTTGCTTTATAACACGTTTAAAAGTTTCAATTTTTAACAGTTTACACAGCTATGAGTATTCTTCATCTCAGTGTGCTTTTAAAAGACTCCTGTTTAGGATCTATTTATGTAACTCTTCCATCTCATCTTTTACAATTACAGTACCAAAGCTGCACAATTTCCCTACATCAGCCATAGAATGACACAAAAACTCAAGTGCTGCAAGTATCCCTTTGCAAACAGCTTGACAACTCTATACACTGGTTGAAAGTTACTAGAGCACAGTTTATTTTTAGGACAGCTTCAGTCTTCCTTGTTGGAATTCCATTTATTACACTCAAAAGAATACAATTCTGATCACTGCAACTAATTAGCAACTTAAAGTAAACAGAAAAAGAAAGACTGAAAGACAGTGGTTATTAACTTTATTTGCATGACTAGGGGAGGAAAGAATTATCTAATGCTTCATCCATTTTTCCATTAAGGCCTAATTTAAGACATTGACTCATAAATACATTTTAGGAGAGCAATTTACAAGTAGAAATGAGTCTTCAGATGCTTGAAAAGTAAGTCAATGGTAACAACAAATTACTGAATACCCAAAGGATGTCTAATTCCCTTGTTTGTCACCACCTACCATCGCAATTCATACAGAGGTGAATGACACAGATACCTTACACACAATACTCCACATATGATTTGGTTTTTTCTTTGTTTACAAAGTTGTTGTCATTCACATAAGACTAACAGATGGATGCAGACTTGCAGATGGATGAGGTAGACAAGTGGGGTATCTCAGCAGAATGTAGACACTTTGTTCTGCTAAACAACACCACCAAACCCCAGCCCTGATTCTGAAGGTACATTGAGGACAGTTCTCACCCACTTAGCTCCCTTCAGTGCCTCAGATTTTCTTAATTAATGTATTAACTAATGTATAAAGGGTGCCCAAAACATGGCACTGTGTTGTTTGATTTTAAGCTTGAACAGAAATAAGAAAAAAATGCAAAGAGGTTTTGCACACTGAAATATCCTGAAGATCCTACTTTATACAATCCGTCAGAACACACAAATGAAGGCAAAAAGTGGATTAAAACTCTCACCTCAGTTTAATCCCTGGCCTGAGCATGCAATCAAAACCCAGCAGGCAACTGAATAAGCATAGCAAGGAAAATTAACTTTTAATTTACTATAGTGGGCCAACATGAGTCCAGACTGTTTAAGTGCTTGCCAAGCAGAGTGTCCTCTTTCATTGTTCCACTTGGGAAAGAAAAAGATCCAGATATTTGGCACTTTGAAATTAAGATAGGTGATTCTGACTCTGGAGAAGTCTGAATTCCACTGTGCTGTCACTTTACATGAAGAGAAATTGCAAAATGTCATCTCCAGACCAGAGGGCAGGACAACATTCTTCAATCAGAAGAGAAAGCATGTCAACTTCTGAAATGTTAATATCTAAACAATCTTGCACATTGATTTTTGCAGCTACAAGGAAAACTGTATAACTTCCATAAGTCAACCAACAAAATTTTAACCCTTGCTCCGGCATATGTAATTTTTTTTAGATAATAGATGGGTTAAGCAACTTCTTCATATAGATTCCCAATGTATTTAAATATCTGCTAATTAAAACATCTAAATTTGAACAAAGTTTATGATGCTTAGCCTCATTCTTAGGGTATGAGATCAAAAGGAAACATGTAGAAAACTGAAAAATAGTCAGACTTATTCCTACCCCTCTTAAGTCATAACTTTAAATTACATTTAAAACTTTATGGATAGGTTATTTTAAACGCTTGAAAATTTAGAAAGTATGCATATCTTCTACCTGCCTAGCCAAAAGGAACGACATTAATAATCTTATATTTAATGCTGTACTTTACTGGAACACTTCCATCATACTTCACAAACAATATTGAAAATGTATCAAGTAACACTCCAGAGATTCAGCAAAAATGACTTGCATAGTAGAGGTTCTTTTCTCATAAAGCTGGAGAGGACCTGAACTCTGCCATACACCTGGAGACATTTCAGAATATTCTCCCTAAAAGAGGAGGAAGCCTAAAATGGTTGTATATATTTCAGTTATAGGTGGATACACATACATCCATATCTGTGTCTTTAGTTATGTCTAGACATAGACATACACATTTAGTCTGCATATGTAATATAGGGTAATATACATACACCTGGTGGATTTGTATACATATTACACACATTCTCACAGACACTTGGCATTTTAATACCATCCCTCATGACTCAGCAAGATGCATAGCTTTCCTAACCAACTGATTTGTTCTTTTTAAGTACACGAAAAAAAGCGTGAAGTAACATCAAAATGATCTCTTGGAAAAATAATCTTTTAGTTGTGAATAAAATGTGCAGAAGATTGTCCTTTTTTCATATTCTTGTGTCTCCATACCCTTGCTGAGGATCTCAAAAGCAGACCTCTGTTTCAAAGTGAGATCAGGCTACAGTAGCATTTTCACTGCTCAGCAAGTACTACTGTCCACCCTACTTACCAAACTTCCTTGTCCCAATTCTACCTCCTTTGACCAGCTTCATTTGATGTGATCCATGCAATCACTACTATCTTGCTTCATCAATGTTACCACTCTCGCCTTACAAGCTTTTTTTTTTACTTTCCTCTCTACCAGCACCTCTTGCCTCCCCATCTCCAGCTATTACTACTCTTGCCCTTAGCTTAAAAATTGTGCCCCCCAAAGTGCACGTGCGGCTTTCAAAGTCACTTCCTTTCCCTGGCATTCGCTCTCAGATCTACCCGTCAGCAGAGAGTTCCTCAGTGACCTGCCCTCACCCTTCCCTTCCAGCCATTCTGTCCACCACCACCCCTCTTCTGCCATGCCTGTCCCATGAGGTGATGCAGTATGGCATGCCACAGATTGCCACTTCCATGCCTGGTTCCCCAGTGTTTAGTAAGTTTGGCACTCTCTGATAGACAAGACACCTTGAGACAGGTATCTGCCATGTAGGTACTTAACCCTGAGCTCTTTCCACCTAGAACCCATGGCCCTGAATCCTTAGCTCTGTAATTACAAATAATTTCCCCTTCTCCCTTAACAATTAAAGAGACTGGATTGCTAACATTTGTGGAAAACTGCTGCCTCTGCAATGATGACACTGATCAGGAACAAAGAACATACTTAATCTCCAGACAGGAGAAACAGACTCTTGTCCCCCTGGTGTACAACTCACCATCTCCAGGTGCCCACCTTAAGGTTTTACTGCATTCTGCTAAAAATGTTAGGTTTTCTTACTGCTAGGTTTGCTATTCTTACTATTTTGTAACTAATTAAAATGGTTTTATGAAATTCTGGCAAATACACCCACTTCTCCCATGATACCACTGCACACCCAAGCTGGCAAAGCATAGAAGTGTACAGGGAGAGGCAGGAGGAGACAGGTCTGATGCAAAATTCATTGATGTCTACTCTCATTTTTTCTAATGGACTTATGTTCAAGATTATTTGGCTCATTAGAACAAGCGAGAATCTGCCACAGTATCCCTAATCTTTGTTAGCAGATGTCTGTCTTTGGACCATATGTTGGGTGTAATCACTTTCAGTTGCCGTTTCTACTGCATGGTGAGCAATTTGGCAACTACCTCCTCTCATTTGAGAGGCATCTGGCACAGACAAAAGCAAGCCCTGTGGATTTTTCTAGCAAAGAGAAAGATATTGAAAACAAATTATGAATATCAAAGACTGTATCTGGAATGGGCAGATAGTGCTCCCACAGTTATTTGCACTTTTGTCTGCAATTATTCAGTTTTCTGTATGCAGAAAATTAATTTGTTATAGAAAATTCATAATATACAGAAACATTGAGATGTGTGACTGCACAGAAAGTGGACAACAATTTAATCATATCATGGTTTTCATCAAAGCAACGGTACTCACGTTATTCTTCAAGGTTCAAGACTTTCCCCCACCTGTCATACTATGGCATTGCTCTTCATGCCACAAATTTGCACTTCACTATCACCAGAGTGTGTTGGTCTTTCTTTCTGTATGTCTTCTGTATCTTTTGATTATGAGCACAAAATAAGTAATTGTGGAAAACTAGTGATTAATGCTATGTCATAAAGTCAACTCTGTGAAGTGTTAAATGTTTGTGATGAAACACTTGAGGACAGTGAAACTGCTCAGAAATATTCTTCACAGTCTCTTTTGACACTTTTCAAATATTTCACAGAATTTAGAGTAAAATTTCTTTCAGTTTTGACTAACTCTTTTGATAGATGGACATAAGCCAGGCACAGTGTTATTCACACTGCTTCCTTCTTTTTGGTCCTCATGTTCCATGTCAGGTGTTACCATTGCTATTGCACTGTAAAAGCACTTATATTTCATCCAGCAATGATTAGCAGCAATTTGTCCTTTAAGGTTTCTTTTTGTTTTAAAGTGCTTTGTTGCTGGAGGGATGTTTCTTTCAGACACAATATACAAATGCATTTTGACACCCTATAAGGCAAAGCTCCAATTTATAGCAGTTTAAATAAATCTTCCCTTTCTCTCATGCAATAAAAAACCTACTCTATTACTGGCATAGCTGTGAGTACCTTAGGGACTTTTGCCAACTCAGCTATGCCAGCAACACAACTTACTTCTGCCCCGCTTTTACCAATATGATTATTATTATGGAAGAAATGTGCTCTGTGGAAACAACTTCTGCTCGAGAGTTTCATTTCCTGATTGAGGCTCAAATTCTGATTTTTTAAGGTCAGTGATACAAATCCAGTATAATATCAAACACCAGGATGATTCCAAATCCCATGTCAACAGAGGAAAGTCGCTCGGTAGATTGCATGCAAATGAAAATGAGAGCAGAATCTGAACTGCTGATGAGAGAGCACCACAAAGATTCACTTGTTCAAAACCTTACAAATTGCAGGCAGACTTTACTCAGCATGTGTAAAGGTGGCAGGCATATGCCAACATTTAGAACAAACACAATTACAGATGTGTTAATCAAATTTTGGTTCAAATTTAATTGAAATAAGCTTAAGAATTCTCAACATCATTAATTGTTCAGTTCTGTGTGTACAGCATGGATGGGAGGAAAGAGACACAGGCTGATGAGGGGCATATTAAGGAAGGCATCCCAGGAGCTTGTTTCCTTAGCAATTTACAAAGCAAATGAAGGTAATGTGAAACTTCAAATCTTACAATATCTGCTTTATTAGACTTTAGTTTCTTGTTACCCTTTTCTCATTAGAAAACTCTTTTAAACACTAAACCCTCTATATAGCTCCTTCACCTCTTTGAAATCCTTTTCTCTAAACTCTAAGGCATGTACTAGACTTCAGGCTTGGTACATGAATTAGTTCCTTGTGATACTGTCCCACAGAGGGTATTTTACTGATCTAATAAAACCACAATGAAATTCCTGTACACAACTTAATATTGAAGCCAAAATATTGATTTTTAGGGCTTCATTTCCAACCTCAAAGTGGCAGCATGCTTGAAATCCATGCAACTGGATCTGTCTTTGGCAGAGAACCAGCCAGCCATAGCGACAATGTTCAAACATTGCATTTTCTTCCACTGCTCCAAGAGCCAGGAAATGATGTGAGCCTGTGGGTACACATAGCATAGACGTCACTCTCATCTCACAATCATACTCCACCTCTCTAATTATTTTTACTGAACTGTTGTTTTTTAAACATTGAGATGCCAGGGCTGTAAGAAGGATGATGGTGCCTCAGTGGGGACATGACAAAAAAGTAATTTAGTACTATAATTTGATGTCAGTCCCAAAGTGTCCAGGTTGAGGGGCTTGGGAGAGAGCTTAAGTATCTGATACAACTGAAACAGAACCCAACTGGTCTTGTCTGTGTGACAGTATTAATTTCTACATTAACCTTGCTTCAACATAAGGAAAAATTTGAGATTTAGCCTGTGACACTAAATCTGTTCGTGGGGGATTTTATACTGTAGTGGCTGCATCCACAACTGATCCAAAAAATTGCCTTAATTTCAATAAACTTGAAATGAAAGTGCAATAGTTCATTCATAAAACTAATTGCTGGAAAATTTTGTAATATACTATTAGAGGAAGATTTCAGTGTTCACATATAATACAAAGCATTCAGAAAACATATAATAGTAAAATAGAAAAAATGCATAGGGGAAAAAAGTCAAAAACTCGTATCCCATCCTGAAATGTATTCCCAAGGGAATAGCATAAATGCCATATGAATCTGAACTACTTACTTTCCTTTTCTTTTAACCCTCTGAAGACAATGGAATATGAGAAGAGAAAGAATTAGTGGCAAAGCTTGCAGCATGAAATTAAATAGAAGAAACAAAATAAAGTGAAGAAAATGGACAACGGTTGAACTTCCTTGGAACTTGGGACTCTAATGTAGTTTTCTTTATTTAGTTTTCTTATTCACTTAAATCCTCTCATTTCCAGGAAATCATTGCAAATGATTTGATTTTATGTTTTTCCAACCAGTCTTTTACTCACAACAACATATGAATGTCTCCAAGGAGGCTTAGTTTTTATATGAAAGCAAATTTTGAACCTGGATGGATGAAAAGAGAAGGTCTCAATTCATACAACCGTTACATGCACATATCAAACAATGTCTTCTACCTACTTACTACCTAGGCACAGATTACTAGACACTATTACTTCTCAGCCTCATGAAACAAGCAGCTGAATTACCCGCGCAGTACTCAAGATACAGAAAAAATAAAGTATGTCAAATGAATACATAAAGAGTGTTTTCATGGATATTCATGGGAGTAGAAACAAAAAAAACAGCAGAAGAAGACATTTTGCAAAAGTTGTTAGAAGCCACCAGCAGTGAAACCAACTGTCCCGTAATTAGGGTGTACAGCCTAAAAGACATGCCTTCAGGGTATTCTCCTAATTATTATGATGGTGAAGAACAGACAGGATGTTCAAAATGTCACATGGTCTCTTCTGTTTATAGAAGAACTTACTCCCCAGAAAACACAAGGATCAAGTCTGGACAGAAACGTGGGAGCTGTAATGACTCATCATGCGAAGAAGCAGCAAGGTATGCCAACTATTATCTTTTATCAAATCTCTCAATGTATGTTTAATGCATCTATTTGGTCATAAGATAGGACCTTTTTTGTCTTCTAAATACAAGAGCTGTCTGCAAATCTTTGAATATGCTTTTCATAATGGTTCCATCACACCGTGTAGTATGATCTTAAATATTTTCCCCTTCTCCCATTCTAGAGCCTGTGCTGTTATTTCAGTCAGATTGTTACATTTCCACACATGAGCAAAAGATTAAAGAAAACCAAAGTCGTATCTCAAATGCCTGTTCTCTCACTCTCATTCATAATATTACGTACAAATCAAAGCAAATTGGATTTTGAGTCTGGAAACTCCCATATATAATTTTCTGATTAAGACTGAGAGTCAGACATTCTGAAATTATCTTCAGTTCAGAGCTCCCTCAATTTTATAATGCTTGCAACATTTCTTCATTACTTATAAGGAAATCAACTGAAGAACAGCTGTGTAAAATTGGAAGTGGTAATCTGCTTTTGATGGAAAATCAGGGACCAGGAGGCTGTCTTCCATAGGCAACAGCATTTTGAAGATTTACAACAGCAAGAGTGGATTAACAGTATTCTTACTCTAGAAATTACCTCTCAAGTTCACATAATCAGTCTGAATTCAATATACAGTTCCATGTTGAGTAAGCGAAAATAAGCTAACAAATATGCAGCCTGTCAGTTCCAATGAACCCAGACTGCAGAGAGCTGACAGGATATAGTCTCTCATACAGCTATGAAAATTACAGATTGTAGCATGAAAGATCACATATTGTTAAGCAGTGTCAAAGCACATTGGCAGTTCTCACATGTCAAATGTGTAATTACATAAGGATTATTGCTAGAAAAGCACAAGATCTGGGTGATTTGAGCTGAGTGCTAGCTCAGTCATTCATTTGAAAACACTTAAAGAGTATATGTAGTTTGGATTAAAAAACCCTTGTGTTTTGATGAATTTGATTTTTCTTTGGCTGTTTGTTGTGATGTATCACTGATGCCATATTGCTTTCTCTAAAGGACACTCCTCCAACCTGAAAGCATCATCCTGTGAATGTCTGAGGTTGAAGGCATGCACACACAGGAGCTCACTGATTCTGGCGTGCCACACCAGCACCTGTACAGTAGCAAGAAACAAACCAGCCCCTGCTTCAAATTTTCTTTCCTTTGTCAGTATAAAGAAGAATTACGATTCTATTTTAAATAGGATGCTCACATTTACACTTTTTGCAGTGGTGCTGTGAAAGAGTACTACCCACATTCAACTACCACAACTAAGGGAAAATAACACAGGGTGGAGAAATGGAAAAGAAGGTTGTAGAGAGGTGAAACTGGACCAGTTGGTCATCAAGAAGAGAAATGAAGCCTGTTATAAGGCTAAATTTCACAAAAATGGCTGAGCCAGCAGACAGACTTCACCACCATCTGCACAGGTATATTTCTGGTCCTGTGACTAAGTGTGATTTTACAGGGGCCTGTGAACTAATAGGGGACCTCAAGTTGAATTTTAATAGTCACTTGCTATAAGCAGCTGCTATTAACTTTTTATTCAATTTAAAACTCATGAATATTATCCCAAACATTTTGCTGTAAGAACATAAATTATAGATGTTGCTTTTAGGGCAAATAGATGGCTATTTCTTCACAGGAAGAACGTCATTACATCAATCAGAACTTTAAACAAATGAAACAGAACTCAAATCTTCACAGGTGTTATCAAAAGACAAAAAAATGGAAAATCAGAACCCAAATAGCATGTGGAAACTTTTCTAGGAAAAGCTCTCATTTGTCTCTAACCATGATTTTCAAGGCTTTTTAGGCAGGTCTGGAAACTGAATCCAAGTTAACACCAGGATTTTCAGGCTTCCTCCTTGGAGACTGGTATCTTGGAAGCACTGACCAGGGCCCTACCACCGTCTGCCTTTTCCAGCTACTGTCTTACCACAAGGATGTCTCACCAAGGACAGTGACAACTGCCACACAATCCAGAGGGATCAGTCTCCATCTCCAAGAGAGACTCACTGTGTGGGCGTGCCAAGGGTGGTCACTTCTTTATTTTTTTTTTGAAGATATATCTGGCAATAATTCTCACTCAGATTGCAATTTTCTCTGAACTCCCGTGATGTTTTGAATGTATTGTTTTGCATTGTATTAGTGAGCCACTTCCAACAAAACACACTTTCTCACCTGCACTCCCTGGCAATGATCTGAGTCGTGGTCTGAATAAAGATTGCCAAGAGCTTGGCTCAGTTACTCCCAAAGTGTCGAGTGCCATCTGTGATGGGGATATACACAAGGGTATCCCCTCCTTCAACTGCTATCCCAAAGTACAAGGGTCTGCCATACTCCCATATATCCTATATAATATCTGTCAACTGCATAAGGTTGTGAATACATTAGGGAGAATGTAGGAAAATTAATTATATCCAAATCGATCATTTGTGTCCATCATTATCAAGATATCTCAGCAAATCATCTTATTTTCCAAAAATCATGGAACCAGATTTACCCCTTTAATGGTTTGCTTTCATTAGAAAAGCTCATTTAAAGGTAAATAGAACTTACGTCCCTAGTTGAATTTTGTTATTAAAAAGATCTTACCTGTATTGGCAGGGCAGCCATGAGCAGCCTTGTCTCAGACCCTTTGTGTTATCATTGTTTTCAGGCTCATGTGTTCAGACAGTGTTTGAACACCCCTGCACAAAGCAGATCCAACCTTACCAACTTGCTCATGGCTTTTTTCAGTCAGTGAGTATCTCCAAGACTGGAGTTTTCATGGGCTCTCCAGGCAGTCTGTTAAAGTATTTAACTACTACCAGGATACAAATTTGTATCCTCATAATCAAGATTTCCCATGTTCCTCCTTGTGTTGTCTTCCTCTTCTATCAATGAAACCACTGGCAGAAATTGTCATGTAGAAGTAAAATTAAATTATTATCCTAGAACAATCACATTTAGATATCAATGCTCTAAAGAAAGCAGTTATTTTAGCAATGTTTTTAAGTCCTGGATAAAACATAATGAGTACCACTAGATTCCTATTTTTCCATTTTATTGATATGAGTTTTGCAAATGTTTGGCATTTGGTATTGGTTAACTCAATGAAATTCATTTTTAGGTATGTGCTAGAATGCATAGAAGTCTACATATTTATGCTTATAGGGTTATTTGACAAAACGAAGTACAATATTTTCCATATCTTACTTGAAGTCTTCTTTGTGGTAAAAAACAGTCTTTTTCAACATTGCATATTTGGTCTAATTTCTTCTATCACAGAAGGATAACATGAGATGCTTCAGAGAGAATTTAGATGTAAACTAATAGGGAAACAAACCAGAAATTATCTGGTATTTCTCATCTTTTTTTCCAGGAGACTGATTTTCAGTAGTTCAGTGAGTGGCTATACACAGCACAAAAAAACGGGGGAAAAAAATAATACTAAGGCTTCTTTGGAACTTACATACCAGATAACATTGCTCTTTAACTAGAAGTGGTGATCAATATAAAGCAAAGTGTTAATTTATGTTTGATTCCCTTCAGATAGCAGACTGTGCTCTTTCAGCAAATTCTCCAAAGAAGTTCTGGTCAAGGTGTCTCACAGTTGCTGTTCTGTGTAGTTTTGTGCTCATGGAGAAGATGTAACCAGCGTGCCTGGCAGCTGGGCGGAAGCTAAGGGTGGAAACGCCAGATACTGATGGAGCAGATGCACAACATGTAAGGCCAGTGCTGTGCATTCTCCTCTGCCCCTTTCCCCACCGGATTCTTTTGCCTTTCTCTCTGGTTAATCCCCTGCTGTGTGCACCAAGCCACAGCGACCTTGTGGAGCCGGCACATCAGTGCTGCCACCTCCCAGGGCAAGGGATGTGCATGGGGCATGATGTCATTCCAACCAGACCACAGCAGTCCTACCCCCAGTCAGGACCACATCTTCTTGAATGTCCTCAGATTTGTAAATCATGAGCCTAAATAACTTCTTACTAATTATCCGGCAGTTTTACACCCCTAATTTGCCATAAAGATGCCATAAAGATCAATATTTCATATGATTCTGTGTAGGGGCCATTTCCAACAGCCCTGCAAATGGTGAATCATCTCAGGATCATAGTTTTGGGATCACTATCTTAATATTAAAATTCTTGGGTAAACATAGTTAATAAATAACATGGTTATGTTCCCATGATGTTTGTCAAACTACTGTTCTGTTCAGTCTGCTCACGAGCCACATTCCTCTCTTTTTCTCCACTGCTCTCAGTATGAGCGACTTTTAGCAGAGGCTTTCTTACTCAGTATTTATAGCTCATATATACCCTCTATTGTTCCTTTAGACATGATAAAAATATTTAAGGATTGGCAATTTCATGTGGTTTAATGGGTATCCTCAGTAGTCATTGTGATTTGATAGAGAAAATAATTGTCCTGTACTTCTAGCCCAAGCTTGTTTGACTTTTGCAAAGATCAGCTCTCATTACCCCATGATTCCACAAGCTTCTATAAGTCCTTGATGAAACTTTCTTTAATAAAGACTCTTTCCAAACTCAACACTTCTTTTCAAAAGCTTTAGTGTTGACTGACTTCAAGAAGTCAAGAATGAATATAACAAACAGCAAAAGGCCAGCTGCATGCTGTAATAAAGAATTAGAGAATTACAACAACTACTGACCCCTGTAAGATTATTTCAAGTCTTCACATATTCTTCACTTACTTTCAATTTTGCTATAAAAACAAAGGCTGGTTAATAGTTTCTATATCTATGTTTATTTTCTGAGTTATAGCCATAGAGTTCCGACAACAAACTGAAGCAACAGTTAAATAAAAATTTTTAAAAATTAACCTTTTAAAAATTAACTGCATACTTTGTTGTTTCCAGATTCACCACAGTCTCTGGAGATAAGTTTTCAGCTTGACCTTCACAGTTTATAGGCTCAGAAATTTTCATGGGTGTCCAGATGTCTCAGAGCATCAGATTTATAAGGCCTTAAAGGAAAACAACACTCATATAGAGCTGCTTTGTTCTGTTGGAAAAATAAAAAAGCCTCTAATGAGTGTCTTATGTGCAACAACCAACATGGCTTAATATTTGCAAATTGGGACTGTTGGAAGTTCATTTAATATTAATGTCATTTTGATATCTGCTTCTTAATTTAGTCATCGCTTTCAAATTGTTACTTGTCTCTTGTGTGCTTTGTAGCATACTAAGTTACTTACTGTTAATAAATAACAAATGTATGTGTGTGCTGCAGGGATGTGAGACCCTCATGGAAGCAACTCTGCTACCCATCAGAGAGATAGGATAACTTGCAGACGGTAGTTCATATCACTTGCCTTAAACATCTGTGTCCAAGATAGGATGTATAGACCTTTGGGAATTCATGTTTTTTACAGTTACCTACAGAGTGCATTTAAATGAGTCGTTCAGACTATTTTTATTGATCAAAAGTGTAAAATGATAGGGGTTTCCAGATAATCAGTGTTCCTGACCTTTTTTTGCCCTGAATATTTGTTGGTTTTCCCCACAAATTTGTTAACAAACCCTCCACAAACAATATGTTCCTCAGCTAAAGATTTTCCAATCTTAGTAGGGTGCAGACTTCTTCACAAATTTCTTTTTCTAAATCTGTTCCAGTACACTAATACCAATTAATTCATTCTTTACTTCATTTGGTATTCCCAGGACAGCACAAGAAATTTTGAATTACATCTTTATGAAACCAACGTTACTTTGATAAACGAAGCATTTGCTCATTAGCAAAAAGTACTCATGCATATGATAAAATCTCCAACAGGGTTAGCAGCTGTTTATTAATGGCTGTTGGCTTGTTGATACAGTCATTTATGTTTAAACATGAGCCAACACATTACTGCAATGGGTATATCTGCTGCTGTGTTTTCCATTTCATCCATGCATATCAGATCATATTCCTGTTTCTTTTACCATTTGAGTCATTGCAGACTGGGAGCTACTCCTATTAAACTCAAGCAACCACACCAGTATAATACTAGATAAAAATGAAAAAACAGACAAAGCCCATATTTTTCATGTACAAACATTTGCCATACATTATGGGTGCTTTATGCTTTTCCTGTTCATTTTCTAGATATATTTTCTGAGATCTGATACACTAAAGTGTTCAAAATTATATTGATGAATTATTCAACTACTCTCTTAACTATGATTTATCTGAAAGCAGAAAGAATTCATCACCAGCATAGCTAAAATAAACACACTCTTATAACTCTAAGATTAAATTACTGACGAAAACAGAGTCTGAAATTCCTTCATACAATGCTCTACATGAACAGCAGCAGAGAAAGGACAATTTTGCTGCAAGGCTGCAAGAGTGCAGAGATAGTTTCTCAGCAAAGATCATACCTCTTCTTTCATAAGGATGGGAGAAGAACTATGTATCTAAAAATTTCCTGCAGCTGTATTTCTGACAATAAATGGTGACAGAAATGGGAATTTACAGGTATTGCTAAATGTTTCATATAAAGCAGGTAATAAAAAGTGCAGTTTACCAAGGTTCTCTTGATGCCAGTTTTCAGCAAGGAATAAAATCTGTAGTATACAGGAGTTATATATATTTTTTATTTAACTTTACCTGGCATGCTTTTAATTGGCCCCTGAGGAACAAGTTACAACCAGTGAATCCAGTCATCCCCTGGGCCCTGTAACCAGGGGCACACAGTTCAGCTTCAGTTCTATGCTTCATAATTAGGCATCCATGATGAATACACACACGAGAGGGAAACACAGGATTCCATTGTGCTTCCACCTATTTGCAAACCCGAAAAGTTTATTTTTAAGCTCAGCATTGTATAGAGGGTCTTTTCTTTCCCTCCTGTCACATGAAATGCCAGAGAGGGATGGTTATTCTGGAAGGCCTTTTTTGTTACATGTGAACAGCATAGAAATTAAGTCCCAGGACAAACATTTTAGGATTTGCAACAGGAAAAAATGATAGAAAACCGAAAACCAGACAAAACTCTTTTTCTGCGGTACGAGTGTCTAATAAATTCATTTAATTCTACTGACTTACTTCATACCTATGATAGCATAAGGAAGTGTGGGATGTGTGGATTTACAATGCAGTGCATTAACCCAGTGCACTTCTTTACATGTTTTTATACATTTTCCTGTCTGTTTCAAGGAGAAGTTCTCACAGTTCCACATATATCTGTCAGACCTAGATCTGGCTTTCAGGCATGCAAGCTGTTTAAATCCAAGGCCTGAATTAAGTCAAACATCCAGTGACTGGTGAAAAGTTATTATCATTAAATAACAACTTGTTTTCTTTTTTCAAAAAAGATTTTTTTTCAGTTATCTTTCCAAAGTTTTCATAATATTTGTCAAAGCTTGATTTGTCAAAACACAGCTGCTGGTGGTAAAGACAAATATATATTTTTAATGTAATTATTTGAAAATATGAGAACTTTAAAAGCAAATCTCTAGGACATTGGTTTTGACTAAAAGTGCATATTCTAACAAAATAATTTTTAAAGTACATTTTTAGTCTAAAAAGTTTATATGTCAACTACTTCATCTCTGCCATATTCCTCATCTACTTGCTGGAATAACCTTATCCACATGACTATTTTCGTCTTGTCTCAACTCTGCTCAGAGTCCCTTACGCTATAAATTTGAACAGTCTATAACAATGGGATATTATTTTAGATACAACTGAGATGCTCATCATAATAGCAGTAAACACTGTAAGCCTTTTAAAATCTTGCACAAAACCCTGCTCTTTCAATTTAAAAGGCATCAAGATATTACTCCATTATCTCTTTCATAACCTTCCTCTTCAGAGCTTAGCCTTGGGACATATGAGAAATACTTAGTCACTTAAAGTGTTAGATTGGCACATTTCCTAGAACAGAAAATAAGATACTTAAGTTTCTGAAATAAACAAAAAAGAGCAAGCAGCAAGCTATGTGTTTTAGACATTGTGAAATACTGGATTTTATGTGACCTTTCTCCTGTTCTGGAGTGCATGCTGGGGCACACATTCTTCTTCCTGATGAAGCACAGATTACTATACAGCAGAAGCAATGGAAAGCAATTTGTTGTGATATTAGCTGCTACAATACCATGCCTTCCAAGGAAATATTTTCCTTTAAAGTTATTACTGTAAAATATTACATGCATGTTCAACTTTTTATTAATCAGCAGTCCCATTGTCTTTAAGTGCAGTCTTTGCAAAATTACAGCCTACATCTCTTTTCTGTGGTCGTCATAGCCAGGTGCTTCTCCTTAGAAGTATGCAAAGACACCAGGAAAGAAAAATGAGATTTCTCTCTAAATGGATATGTTAAAATATAATGCCCGAATTGACAAGAACTTCAGTGCTTTAGAATAAAGAAATGGAAGGCACAGAGAAAGTGAACTTATATTTTCAGCAAAATGTATTTCCAAACTAATATACCTGATTAGTACAAATATGTGGCAACATTTTTTTCCTAGAAAGTTGAAAGTTTATTTCTGGTTTATGGTTTTTAAATTATTTTTCATGAACTCTCAAATGTTTGATTATGCTGAATAATATTCCAACCTTCCAGAAGTTCCCTCTGGTACTGGAAGAACAAAACACAGGAGAAAGTAAATCCTCAATATGCAAGCAAACATAACAAAATCAGACCTTTGATATGCACATCAATATTTTCAAGTACTTTTGTATACATACATATATAATTTTCATCCTTATAATCTATAAAAAAAAAATTTCAAAGATGGCAAAGGAAACCTTCTGACATTGTGCGTAAAACATTTTCTAAATGTTTTGCTGACTTTGAAATGTTAGCATTTAAAAAAAAATAGATTAAATCCAAATTGGGCTTTTCTATTTTTGCAAGACCATAATAAGAAAGAAACAAAATAAAACCAATAATAGCCATAAAAACATTAACTTGACCATGAAGTATTTCTGCCTTGCCGAATCACAATTTCTGAAAGCCATAGAAGTGTTAACCCGCTATACTTAACCTTCGGATTTGGACCTATTCCAGAGCTTTAATAAGGGACTTTATTGTTCTTTTTCTTAAAATTAAAATTAAAAAAGGAGAGAAAGAATTTAAGTAAAGACTTTTCCAAAGAGACTTCTAAGGATATTTTTTAATTTATTATCTGGTGGCAACAAAAATATTCTAGAGGACAACAAACCAGTATCTCTAACGGAAAGAAACTATGCAATACAAATTAAACTTCAGGTATTTTATCATTCACATTTTCTTGAAACAAATTTATGCCACATTTTCCCAAGTTCCTTGGATTTATTTATTTGAGAGTAAATTTGCAAGCCTTGAAGCTTGTGGCTTGTACTTTATTTTTCTCTTCTAAGCAGCAGCTACACACTGTAACATCATTGCAAGATGCCCTTTTCCCAAAGCCCATTTGGGCTGACATTTGTCATTGCAGATATAACAAAAATTTAGAACACCAAAGTGCTGTATTTTTTGATGGAAAACTGGAAAGTCTTTATTTTAGGAGCCTCTGGACAAGTATTCAGTTTGAATATGAAGCTTCCATGGACTTTATATTGTCTTTGCTAAATTACCTGCTCTGGAGTCGCTGTTCAACAGTTATGATAAGGATTCACAGTGGCTAAACCATTATTTACGGGAAATGTGACTCTCACTGCATGTCATACATCAGAGTGAAAAGCATGAAACATCCATTTATAAAAATCTATTTTTACTGTGACAGAAGTAAATCAAAACTCAAGAGTATATGTAACAGCTGTGATACATTTAATGCACTGTTCTATCCTATTTAAAATGGTTTTGAAATAATGTGCAAGAGAAGGTTATTAGTGTTACTGGTACAAAGGGGGTTTTGACAGAAAAATATTTCCTTTAAACAGTGATATTAGGCAAAACACTAGAACTGCTATCTTCCTGTGTTAAACAAAGTAAACCATCCCACTTAGAACGCATAATTTTCTTTTTTCTTCTTATTCCTGAAGGCTATTCCTAATACTACTTAATGAAAGAGAGCTACAGTTTCGACATGAGCACAGCAGCAGAAGTTTGATGGTCTTAATTAACAAGGGCTAAATTAAGGCACTCTCAGAAAGACTATAGCAGAATGGTATTTTTGGTCCATTCAGTTCAAGTCACTGCTGATTTAGAAGACAGTTTGCTTGCTTTCTTGAATTCTTTAGCTAGGATTTGTGAAAGCAAATATGAATAAATGGGGGAATGCCATTACTGCAGGTTTAGAGGAGAGCTGAAAGAAGCCAAACTCACTACAAAAGGAAGCAATGCAGATCAGATGTCTGAAAGAATTATTTTTCTAACCATGGCTGGAGAGTTAACATTGAAAGCAAATGTTAAAAGCTTTGAACAGTTGTGTGTCTTTACCTGGATTAGATTATACCTTTGTAGCAGGAAAATTAGTCAAACAAATTAATCCCGTGTACCTAACCATCACTCAAAACAGAATTAAAAGAACCAAGATGCACATATTTTTTAAATGAAATATTTACATTTAAGATATGATTGGCAGTATTTTTAAGGTAGTCCTGCTGGAACTTTGTTACAACTGGTTTGGAGAAATATTTGCACATTTTCATCACTGAAAAGTACAGTATTAGTTTACTTGGGCCTGCTTATATACCCTGGGCTTCTGGAAACAGAACTTTGAAGGAAGTGAGTCCAAACAGGCTGGGTCAGCCTGACAACAAGACAGCAAGAGAAAAGGTGCATCACATTTAGGCTTAAGCTAGGCTAGGCAGATACTGGATGGGGATTCTTCACAGAATATGTTTCCATTGTCCACCAAGATTCGTCTCAAACTCTGCTTGGCAAATGAGAACAAGAGGCATCTGAATTATTGCTTTAATTGAAGAACCTGAAGTGTAAGGTAATCCAACAGGAACTGGGAGTCTCCATGCAGATCAGCATATGTTGACAGACAGCTAGCAAGGAGCAAGAAAAGCAGTGGTCTCACAGGTTGGAGTAGTCTCATGGGTCATAGGGATACTGTGAGATGAAGACTTCAGGGTATAAATTTATAGCTGTAAATTAGTCAAATGAATGTATGGATGGTATGGTGGGATGATGATTTATCACTTTGGGTTGCAGAATCAGATGAAGTGTCTGCTGCTCTCTTTGGCTATTTGGAACTTCACAGAATTATGTTCCCCGGCTTGTGTTTTCATGTTCTATTCCATGTAAACTAAAGTAACACTACTAACAATTCTCATGTTTTAATTCCAACTCAATAGTAAATGTGACAAAATTGTTTCATAAGGAATAAATTCACAGAGGTAACAGAGAACTTCCACTAGAGTTAAATCATAGAACCACCTAGCATTTCACCCACTGAGATATCCAACATTAAAAAGCTGTGGTCAACAGTAAAAACAGAAAGAACTTTCCATGGAAGTATCAAAACAATGTTTTGTACATAATGTACACTCCAATAGGAAGTGTGTCAGAGTTAATGTATCTCACAGCAGAGAACAGGCAATTAAATTCTCATTCTAGATTCATGCTAGAGCCTGTTCCAAATAATTCAGCTTTAATGGGAACTTACTGATTTGAGTTGAGAGGTCAAGGGCCACATGTGATCCTTGGCATGACACTTCTCTGTAAACCATACTGTCTTGTAAAACCATAATCTATACTGAACTACAAAAATTGGCACAACTTTTCCACCCTGGCCTAAGAGGCTCAAAAAAGTTCAGGTGACCTTTTGATCCCCAGCAAGAAAGGACAGGCTGTACAGCTATTAGTGCAATGAATAACTCCGCTCTTTTTGTAATGCCTGCAGTAACAGTAAGGATACCATCTTCTTCACACGCAGCAGATTCTGGCCTCTTGGAAAACTTCACAAGAAAATTTAATCTGCTGTTTCCATTCAGCCTATTTATATCATAATTTCTTGGTAAAATGACCAATGTTTTACAAGTAAGCAGGCATGAGTTAGACATACCACACGATTTAGGAGCTAGAAAAGCAGCTTTAATTTAATTTAATTTCAGAGATGTAACTTGGTGTCTAAAAAGCTACGCTCACCTTAGTCACTTAAATATGAAAAACATCAATCAATTTTGAGAAATTTAAAGGAACTACCATCTGAGAATTTCTAACAATGAAAAAAAAAATAGAAATGCCAGACAATATAATCTACTGCTGCTCATTAACGACCTCACATCAAAGAGGTGCATTTTTATGTGATAAATACGTGCTCTCATAGGTGAGGTCTCAGGTTACATCTGATCGGGGAACTTGAGAATTTTTCCCTGCTTTAAATTTGTCTCCCTGCCCCAGACAATTCCTTATCAGGACAAAACCTGAACACCCAACATCATTCCCCAAAGGAAATCCAAATACACAGGTCAGGCAAGATGCAAGTGATGCATGGGCCAGAAGCATATGGTATGCACCAGCAAAAAAGTTAGACACAGCTTTGAAATATTGGTAGGAAACTGACTGAAGAAAACTCATTTTGTTTGCAATGTCTGAAGTGCCCATCAACAGTGAGTTTCCCCAGTATCAGCTTGTCACAAAACCCAGCCCTTCAGAATGGGGCTCTGCAGTAAGAAATCTCACTCAAGCAAAGATTTTACTATCAACATTTGCAAAATTCTTCAATATTAACTTCATAGTAAATGAAAAAGAAAGCTAGAAAAACCTGGAACACCGGCATCATGATAGGTACATCCCTCAATTCAGTGAGCTGAGCTAATTTAATTTTACATTCTTTAATGTATCAAGTGAAGGAATCTCTCGATCAGTGAAATATAATATTAAAGAAAAACAGAAGCTTCAATAGTAACCCAGTGCAGCATATAAGAAAACTTCACAAACCACAGTTCTGAGTCCCCAGGATTTCCGAATTCAAAACCACACTAGTTTCAACTTTCAAATCATAATATTATTTCATTATGCTGAAATATTTAAGATGTTGCTACACTTCCTCTTCAGTCTCGGAGACAGATGGAAGAAAAAAGGAGAAACTACCAAAAGATATGAGTGGAAAGTATTATAGCTCTGCACAACAAATAATAATGTCATCATTTAAAACTGGCTCTTTTCTGTGCATGTCAAATGAGACGATGCTTGCAAATTTCAAAATTAGAGCTTCTATTGGCAGTTTTATTTCACTTTTACTCCCTGCTTCTGTCTTGTGTCATTGTAATCCTCTTACATCTGAAGTTATAGGGTTACTAACAACTGCACTTCAACACATTAAGGAGAAAAAGACTTTTCTCTTTGCCTGGCCTCTGAAAGAGTTTTAATTCCTCCTTTATCTATATGCATTGTTTATAAATATGCATTATTCAGTACCTAATTTGGATGGTGATGGACCAAAAGAATTTTCACGGATCACATTTATAGCAGCTCAGAGAAAATGACTTTGTCAGAGACACCATTAACATTATCATTGAAAAAGTTATTTTTGCTGAGCAATGGTTCAAAAACCTCAAAGACATCTGCTCAAAATATGAATGTGTGTATCCCCTGTAACAGAATAAAACTAACAGAAATCTAGAAATAATTTCTTTAGAAATCTAAGGCAGATTTACTGGGCTTTAGTCAAATCAATGTTGTTGCCAGAACAAATATTCTGCATACTCTGGTTTACTGATTTGTTTTGCTGCAAAGTTCCATTGGAAGATTTCTAGCTACAGACTACTCCATTTATTTGCAGAACTGAGTGCAGGAATATCAGGTTTTCCCATGCTAAATTAAAACAGCAGAGAGGAAGGGTCTTTCCATTCAGAAGAACATTCAGCACGTACTACTGAAAGAAGGCTTCCTTTGAAACTTTATTTCCTTTTTGCTTAATTTGGTGTGGCCGATAAAAAATTTGAATAAAGACAATTATTTCAAAGCTGTGAAAAATTTGAACAAAGCCTTTCAGGAAAATTTGTGAAGCTTCTAGTCTGTAAACGACAGGTTTAAGCCTCTTATTTTTGGGTGGTTTTCCCTTTTGTTACCGTACTATTTCAAAGCACTGTGGAATGGATCCATCCCCTAAAACCCTGAAGGAATCTGAGTTATTTGCTGAGCACACACAGCAGTACACAGTCAGCATTTGTCTTGTGTCATGCACAGTTACCTCTCTTCACAAACACAGCAATATACTTTATGTCTACAAACATCTGCACTCCACTACAAAGGTCTTCGATAACATCAGCAAAGCACCCAAGATGTGATGAGACAGATTCTCGATATGCCTCATAACTCAGTGACCCATTGTAACCGGCATACACAGCCTTATGCTCTTTTTTCCATTAAGCAGCTCTCCTAAAGAACTCTGCCAGAGCATCAGCTAAATCAGTTCAATCCTGATGTTTTATTTCGTTTCTTACCCAGGGCTTTCAGTGAATTTTAGTGTGGACCCATGGAGCTCGACTATTTCAGTCCAAGCGCAGGTTCAGAGGAGTGACTAAGCATGGTGTTTTGGTGGTTATCCTAAAAGGATCAGTACCTAAAGAATCTGTTTGCACAGTGTGATGGGTTATGGTGCATGATCCCCTAGCCCAGCGTTGACCCAGCTTGTTCCAAATTGGAAGCAATATACTCCCTAGTGAATTATGCTGCTTTGCTCCTGGAATAGAGACTGGCCATGTTCCAAGGCATCCTACAGTCCTGAGGAGACCTACTGCTCTGCTGTGAGTTGTGGGGACTCATGGCTTTCCCTACAGACATTGGAACTGTAAGAACCCATTACTTCTCCTACTCAATGTCCCCTGGCTCTGTCTGTGTGTGTGTATGACCATGGGGAGATGTCAATAGCTCATTTAGTTCTAAATAGTTGACTCAGTTTTTAAGCTTTTAAGTTCACAGACACCCTCTGCCTTCCCAGAGTGGCCGAAGGGAGCAGGTCAGCATTCCTCCAGGCGCTCCATGAAGTCCAGCATCTTTTTTGCCAGATGGCCCTACAGATGGAGCAGCAGCACAGGGGTTATGGGTTTGGGAGAGTGGTGGAAAGGGAAAGCTGCCACCTTCCTGGTAAGATTTCATTTTTTGATGACGAGGCATAGAGTTGGAAGTGCTGGAAGGTGTTTACAACCATCACTCACTTCAAATAAAGGGTCTCAGCCTTAAACTTCAGCAAACTGGACTGAGCTGGTGAAAATGACTCAGGTGAGAGAGTGAGAATGCCTGCCATGGGAGGCACAAGTCACACATCTCGCATGGGTGCCACAAGACACAAGAGGCTGGCGGTGACAGCGCTGGCAGATGTGGTGCCACCCTGACAACACACTGAGAGAAATGGGTCTCCGGAACCGGCTGACGACAAGCACCACACGCCAACCTCAGACTCCATCCCTAGGGATGTATAAAGCCACAAACTGGATGGCTCATCTGCACTCATGTGAGGCAAAATGCTGATTAGCAGCTTCAGCTTTTTCCGTCTGGATCTCAACTGGGATAGTGTTCAAAGACAGAAATACGACAGCCTAAAAATAGCTGTCAAAAGCAGAAGCTGGAGGCCGGTATAGTGTCTGGGGTTATTCAGATTTGAGAATGTGTTACAAGAGTCTAGGGAATTATAGAGCTAACTCTCTTAAGGCATTCCTCCTAAGGCAAACAGTAAAACTCCTGCGATAGGAAATTAAAACATCAAATTGGAGCCTAATCATCTCAACAGTTTGAGAAAAGAGCTTAATACCTTGACTTTCATTTTATAATTTGCTCTTGATTAAAAGGAAGATGAATTACACATTTGTGTGACTAGAATTGATTCAGATGGTATAGGAAAGGAAGAAAAAATCAGTTTTGTGGATTTTTTAAAATCTAAATTTATTCCTTCCTTATTTACAGTGACAAATAGATTACGTTACAAAAACAAGGGCTGACATGCTTAGCTTTAAGTACCGTAGTGACATATTTTCTTCAGTTCATGTATCAACTTTTCTACAGCAACGTGTTTTATAGAAGAGACTGCACCATGCCAGATAATATTGCTGGCTAAAGTGCACCCTCCTAACAACCACCTCTCTACTACACACTAGAAGAATTGAGAAATTAAAGATCCTTGCCTTTTCCCATTAGAGAGGATGTCCAAAGTAAACCATAGCTTGCCAGCAGCTCTCCTTTTAGGCTTTAAGCCACACTCATCCAAAGCCCCCAGTGTTTGCCCTGCTTTTGCTTTATTAACCTAACAAAGTTGCGCAGAACACATCTGTGCACAAGCTTGAACTGGCCGGGGACGTGCTGACAACTTATCCCGTGGCCAAACACAGCATTAGGTCTTCTTCATTGTGCAGTGCCCCAAGCCTCCCCCACACAGCAATGAATGCAGGTCTCTGCAGGACCCCAAGCCCCAGCTCCCACTGCTGCCCTTCCAATTTTAGAAGGTATTTGGTGTAACCCCATCCTGTCCACGCTCCTAAAACAGTTTCTGTGTTTGGGCTTTCTTAATTCAACAAGGATCAGCAAACTTGGTGGTGAAATGCCAGGATGAGATAGCTGTTTCTGATTCACTTCAGAGAATTTTAGGAGCCACTGTTGAAGCTGTGGAAACAAACAAGTACTTCTTTAAAAGGTCTGACTTATCACATTGCTAATAAATGTGGACTGACCACCATTAATCCACAGAAAATTAGTACAAATCTCCTGTAATAAGAAAGTAGGTGTGGAGGAAATAGCAGCTTTGCAAAATTGAAACCTGTGTTTAATTTTCTAACAGAGAGTTTATGAACCTGATTCCTATAATTAATGCCTATACACAGAGTTCCCTGTACTGTGTTCCATCCAATACAAACATTGGTTTTCCAGCGAGGGAGAAACCAGTGAGACGTGCTGCAGCAAGAAAGCCAAGCACAAGGGAGGAGTGCACGCTACTTAGATGGTGCAGACTGTACAAGACAACCTTGCTGTCTCTTCCATAAGAAATGTGGTTAGTTTTAGTAGGTAGGTCTTAATCTAGGAGAAGAATGGGGAAACAATGACATATTGGCCAGATATAGCCTGCAAATTCATGTCATATAACTTCTACATATTTCTTTTCTGACTTATATGCTATACTTATGAAAAGAGTATGCAGTTCTTAGATAGATAGATAGATAGATAGATAGATAGATAGATAGATAGATAAATTTTTCCAGTTGATTTAGATTTATTCCTTTCTGCCCAATAGGGTGTTTCTCATTCTTTCTTGTGTTGCTGCTGTCATTCCTTCATCGTTCTCCTCTGCTCTCATTACTCCTTTCCATTACATTTCTCCTCTTGCTATTTTCATTCCAAACTGGATGCAAACCCAAAAACATTTATTCTCAATTTATTAAAAACATTAAAAATGTTTATGCAAAGTAAATTCTCCCCAATACATAGCAACTTGCTATATATAGCACTATCTTTAAAAAATTCTAAAAACAGTGGGGTTTTCTTACAACATTCATTTGCCATTGACATTAGCCCTGTTACAAAAAGCAAAGTAACTATAAATAAACTAGTCGATTTCTTAAAAGGGAACACTATTAGAGCTAGCTATGGAGTGCTTGGGTTTTCACTCCTGAGGCTATACAGCAGTAAGCCCCTTATTAAAGCTGTGTTTTCTGAGATCTCAGTCAACTGCATGAAACTCCAAAGATGTAACCCATGGCTTGCATTTTTAATACTTTATGTGCTTGTTTGCACATAATTAGAAAATGCCCCTTTCAGCTTTTGCAGCCTGGCTCTCAGAGAGGAAGTTCATCAAAAACTCTCCCGTAGAGATGTATATTTACAACATCAGTCAATGAGCAACTGGGTCTAGGTGCAAGGGACCAGATAATAAATCTAAATGTCTGAGATTTGCCAATAGCTTGCTACTTTATGACTTTGGGCAAAATATTTCGCTATTCTTTATGTATGTATGTGTAGTGTCATTTGTGCCTGCTACCAGAATTTAACTGATTACATATGAAATATTTAAATAGCATTTAGTATAGCAAAGCTAACTCTAAGATTTCAAATGCTGAGGTCAGAGTCAAACTGAAAATACATTTGCTTTTCAGCTATGGAAAAAAAAAGAAGTTGTATTGTATGCAGAACAACACACCATCACTTTGCATGTTGAAAGACTGTCTCTTTAGCATTATGATTTATTTAGAAAGGAAACAAATGGTCTGGATAAGCAACCCACTCTTCATAAATATTAACAGTATTAACTATCAGGCAAGATAAATCCATGGTGCTGTAAGTGACCCTTACTTTAAGGTCAAAGCCATCCCTCTGGCTATTGCTTGCAAATATGCAAGACAGAGGAATTGTACACATTTATTTTTTCTACTCTATTTCTCTCTCTGTCTTTTTAAATTATTTGACCACCCTAGGCTCAAAGCATACATTTGTAGATGAGTGTACTTTCCAGGTGGCTTCTCTCAGCCTTTCTAATAGAAGGAATTTTGTCTTTGAAGCATATACAAACCATCATTTAAGTCTAAAGAAAAACATTGGCTGAGCAATGTCAGTTTTATGATGCTGTTTATTACTAGCTCTATTATCCCAGTTTGAGGAAAGGATTACTCAGCACTTACAGGTAATCCACTCAGATCACCACTATACCGAACGAGGACAGCACAAGGTTATACCAATTTAATCGTTTTAGTTTCAATAATCATTTAACAGAAGAAAACCACAAAGTGAGACTAACATAAGACTTTAATAAAAAAATAGGTTACTCCTAGTTCTCATGTTGAAAGCCATGAGGTGAAAGGTAGACAACACAAAGCTCATTTAGAAGTATGAGCATCATTCAGAAGTATTGGGACCACCAAATATCTCCTGTGTTTCTCCAACCTTTGCAGAATCAGGGTCACTTCACACATCAACCCTCAGCAAATCAGTTCAGTGAAACTGAAACTGAGTATTAATGAAAATTCAGAAATAATGTCAGGCACTGAGATCTGCTCAGCCACATTAAGCACATTTCGAGAAGCCTCTAACTAAACATGATAGAAATAGTACCTTAATTGCTGAACTTACAATCTGAGTTGTCACATAACTTAGGAAGTAATGGACCCAATATGTTAGGATGGAAATATCCTGAACACCTTTTCCTAATTTTTAGGCACATATTTTTCTAAACAGGTCAGACACCACCCCTGTGGCTCCCCAGGTAGTGTCACTGAGCACATCATGGGAGGTGTGCTGTGAACATCTGCCTAGTTCATGACCTCAGCCATGGAAAAGAGTTAAAATCCAAGCGAACAAGTTTTACACACATTCCCCACAAAAGCTGCAATATACAAATCACCAGAAGATTGAACTTGCAATTGACCAAGAAACAGCAATTTGGCATATGCAGAATACAATGTTGACAAAGACAGAGAAACCTCCAAGTGGGACTGGAGAGACAGACATGAACTCTCCTACCCATCCTCATACAACAAACATAATACAAGTTATCCCTACCTCTACAATATCTCTTTCACAAAAAAGTCTTTTTCCTTTAATAGCTGGGATGAATACATTGCTCACAGAGTCACTGGCATGCTCTCCTAGCTCTAACTCTGCTGTGCAAGCAGACATCTTCCACTGAATAATTTAGGGGGGCTTATTTGGAGAAGGGGAGTGGAGAGACGTAAAGAAAACTAATAACTCCAGCAGTCCCCCTCAATCATCTCCTAAAAAGGGTCAAAGTGCATCTGCTCTGAAAAATCCAGGCCATGTCTTGCCTGAATTCTTCACATTTGCAGGATTCCAGACACGATTAGGAGACCGTTAATGACAGGGAAAAGCACTGACCTTGTGCAATACAAACAGCAACTACCAAAAGCCATTGCCAAGTTTATGTCTCATGGATGCCCACTTTCTTGAGTGAAATGGTTCTGATAAGCAAAGCTGTGGCAGCTAAGGAAAGCAAAGTATGGCAAAGGAGTTCTTTGGTGAGTTATCTCCCTTGGGCTGCCAGGAGGTGCAGGAGATTCCACAAGGCTGAAGTCATCTGAGCTAAGAGAAGTCCTCAGCATGGGAATGACACACCTTTATTATCACCAGTCTCCAGCCTGAGAGGAAACCACCCTACCAGCTAGGCAGTTATCTGTACCTTCTCCTAAGCTTTTCTCCTCTTCTCTCACTCCTTCACTAAAGCACGTTATCAATGAAAACGCAAACAAAACCCAATTTAGACTAGACAAATCTTTCCTTTTTCTCTTTTTTCTTTTTTCTTCACAAAGAGTACTAGCAGAATTTCAAACATCTTCTGACTGATGATAAGAACATGAAGAGAACATTTCACAGTATGTGGTGAACATAAATTTTTAATTTAAAACATGTAGCAGTTGCACGAAAAAAAATCCTTCTGGCATAGGCTAAAATGGTTACAGAATCCTGCAAAACCAGTACCAGCCATATCGTACTGATGTGACAGGAGGCAAGCTGTCACCAGCTTGAAGGTACTGACTGGATTCATACTCCTAAATTAATGTGTGTGGGGATAATTCATTGAACACGTTCAACTTTTATATGTTATGTCAAAGAACCTATTTTCTTAATTGCCATAACTGCCAGGAGACACACAGCAACATATTAAGATGCTGGCTACAATCCACAGTTTGCATCTCTGAAAGGCGATAGAAAATATTGTGAAAGGTACAAAAAAAAAGATCTGAGGTATAAAAAATATCTTCAAAAGGCAGACATAAAGACTGAGCTTAACAAGGAGAAGACTGACAGATGACATGGCTGCACACAGTTATGTCATGGAGAAAAACAGCAGGCTCATTAATTGAAGAGCATAATCCTCGGTGGTCAGAAGCTGATGCCAGATAAAGTTAAATTGAAAGTAATCATTTGTTTGGATTTCGTCAATCATCGACAAAAAACTATCAAAGCGAACCTTCCCTAATTTCAGATCAAAACCGGATGCCTCTTTGGAAGGCATGTTTAACTTAAACAGGAAGCAATGTGTTCAGCATGGATAACGGGATGAAGTGTAGCAGCTTGTGAGATACAGAGAGCAGACCACATTATCGCCTTCCAGCTTTAGGCTTTGTGAATCCCCAAGTTTTTTGCTGGATTTAGTCCTAAGCTGCCATCAAATGTTTTTATGCATTTCACAAGGCTGGCTGGGCCTCCACATATGCGCTGGTCTGCACTATACATTCCTTGCATGAACCTTTCCTCAGCCCGTGTCAGAGGCAACTTGTTAGTTCACTAAAAATGCATTTGAACAAATTTAGCAAAAAATAAAGACAAATATATCAGCTGTGAAACCTGTGGCTCAGAACCTACTTTAAAAATACGTGTAAGTTGGTGACATGAAAATCAATTTCCTCTGGAATGTGCTTCTCCTGAGCAAGGGCTATTTCAATGCCAACGTGCTCTCTCACATCATTTGGTTTGCCTGTGACACTTTAAAATGGAAGTGGCAAGATTTTTTTTTTCCTTCCACAATGGCTAAAATTCTTAATTTTCTGAAGTGACTGAACAGGATTTAAGGTCTAGGAGGGTTTAATAGCATTAATATGTGTATTTTGGAAGAAACAAGGCCTGAAATTTTCAATGTTAAAACCAGGGAATATTAGATTGCAGTGATTGAGAAAAGCAGTTGGGAGAAGATTCAGAGACTCGAAAACACAACTGTACTAAAGCTGTAAGTGCAATCCTGAGAAGTGATAAACCAACCAAACAAAATAACCGAAACAACCAACTATCAATGGAGTTGCAAGGAATGGAGCAGAGGGAAACCAAGCCTCATCCATGCCATGGGCTTCCTGCCCCCTGAAGAAGGGGGCAGCACAATGCAAAACATTGCTTTCCCCGAGGGCAGGCAGAGGGGGCACACAGGGAAAAGCAGCAGCAAAATCCCCAGCAAGGCTGGGAGGCCCTGCACACTAGCCCAAGAAATTCATGCCAACAGTGTGTTTTCTGATGGGGCTTAGGGGTGCAGATGGTGTCCGTTAAGGAGACAGGACATATTTGTATCCAAACTTTTGAGATGCCACTCTTCAGACCCAGGCACAATAGAAGTGAGTGGGGGAAAAAATTAAAAATAAATAAATAAATAAATAAANAAGAGGAAATGCTTTTCGCAGAGCAGTTACATTTCACCTCTCAGCTTTAGAAATGCCAGGCTGCCATTTTCAGAACTTATATAAGAACTCTTTTTATCCTCAATTTTCATTAGTTATGAATCATTTTCTATTAGCAATCTATTTTTAAAAAATTATGACAATAATCAACTCTCAGAAAGCAGCATCTGTCATATCCATTCCTAAAGGCAAACTTGTTTCATCCCATTCTGAATCCTGGTTAGTAAACAAATCCATAAATCCATTTTGACAATGTCATCAGATTAAGCACTGGCTTTTTGAGGGTGGGGGGTGGGGGGCATGGCAGGACAAGAAACAACTTCAGAAGAATGACAGAAGCTTAAATTAAAAAAAAAAATGAAGTGAGAGAAAACATGGAAAGTCCAGAGAAAAATAATCATTAAAACCCACACCAACCTCATTTCTCTACATCCAGCAGCATTTAAATTGGGTTTGTCTCCACTAGGAGTGAAGGGTTTCCATATTCCGTACGGGGGAAAAAATCCCTTCCCAATTACACAGCTATGATGGATTTTTTAGGGTTTTTTTCTTGCCAAATCCAATACAGAAAATCAATCACCTTCTTTCATTTATCTGAGGGGAAAAACTCTAAATGTAGTCATTTCCTTTGGTTTAGGAGAAGGAGGGAGCATGGAATACACAGCAGTAGGATCACAATACCTGTGGTCTGAGTGCATATGCTTCATGAGATATTCATATGGGATTAAAACACACACATGTCCTACATCTTTTTATATGGCAAGGGGCTACATGACACTTTTCCATTCTAAAAGATTTGTGGAAGTTTTTATAAAGATTAGCTTCCTTTAAAATGAAAAAAAACCAGCAACAACAACAAAACCAGAAGTGTTACAATAAAAAAAATCCTGGATTAGGGAAATGGCCTTTTTTATACCACAAAATTTAGCTAAACTAGGAATTTTCACAAGTGTGTATATGTCCTCCTAGGTTTTTCTAGGGAAACTCCAAGTCAATAAATTAAACAGGGACATTTGGACTATGCCTATACCAGTAAATGACACAAGGGGATGCTCCCAGGCACTACAATTTGACCGTGTGTATCATTCACTACTGCTGTGGTTTAGACTTACACTGTGGGGAACACTCTCAAACTATTCCAGGCACAATTTGGAAGTCAGCTTGGGCCCATTGCTAATAGGTGGTCTGCATGGCTGTTTTGGAGGGTAAGAGTTTAACAGCATAGCTCAGAGCTGCTCCATGTAGACTGGCCTCAGGGCCAGGTTGTGGCTGGCCCTGTTGAGTGCCCCAATCTCCACCAAGTGCCAGAGTGATGCTATTTCTAAGCAAAGTGCACTCTGTGAGCAGCACGTCTAGAGCTGCTCCTTCTGTACTCAGAGGGTCAGAGTCTCCATAACCAGCTATGTCAAGCTCTTCCCACAACCTCTCTCATGCAGTCCCAGTGCCTCCCACATCCTCTAGGATGAGGAAGGAGGAGAAAGCTCAGCTCCCTGTTCCCTGCCCGTGGACCCCACACAAACCCCAAACCACCCCTTGGCCAGCAGTAGGCCAACTTCACTCATCCCCTTGTTCCTAGTAGCAGAAAGCACAACAGGAGTGACTTGCTCACTGCTTAAATAAAAAGTTACATATGCTACGGGAGTGATTATAGTTTGACTACATACATTTCATTTTAATTTTCATATTAATGCTGGAAATTATGCACCAACTCTTTATAAAATTTATGATATTTTGGTTGACGAAGCAAACGTCTGTGAAAGTTACAAAATGCCACATTGAGGTTTCTGTGCAAACATTATATATCTACATCTCTGATGTAAGTTTCCTCCTAAACCAGTTTTTTTTCCCCCTTGCAATTCCTCACTGCCAAATAAATGTATTTCCAGCTGTATCTGTGGGAAACAAATAGTGTCATACAATGACCAGCTAGGAAATGCACACCTGTCATAAACTAAAGCGCATCTCATGGGATGTATTATATTCCATTCCCAACTTACCAACAAAGGATACAATGAAAAAATGGATTGGTGTCAACTGCCAGATGTTTTCAAGCCTCTCTAATTAGGTAAAAATTAAACAACTGCTATGTTCTATATTATAGATATTTTGCAGATGTGTAATTCACATAAACATGAAGTCTGATTTTCATTTACACAGAGGCCTCTTTACACTGCTTTGGCATCACAACATTGCTTAATATTGGCCTTAGTTACTTACGTTTGCATTTTAAGTTCTTTTTTTACTGAGAGAGTATAATAATCAACTTCACATAAGCATCCCAGAATAAGGCCCATAGTATGATGGGGATTACTTTAGCACGGAGTCTTGAGGGACACCAGAAGGAAAAAGAAGTCGTATTCTCTTTTAGAACTTACATTTCATATAGAACAAGTCTGCTGAGAAAGAGTTAGGTTCAATTCATCTGTACTGTACATCTTTGCAAATGTCACTGCATATTTAATTGTAACTGTGATTAATTTGCTCATAAGGAACACAAAATGTTGAGCTGTTTCCATTACCTGGTTAGCCCTTCTCCTAAGGCTGTGCACAAAACCCCAAGCTGAAAAACATCCAGGGAAAAAAATAATCAAGTAAATCCTGCTTGTACCAAAACAGCAGTTTCTCATCTTCAAGATTAAAATAAGAGGAAAACTACCATTAGTCAAGGTAAACAGGTAAAACTTTGGTTAAAAAAAGAAAAATCCAATATTGAACTAAATTAACTACTTGTGTTCCTAATAATCGAGGGTCGGGGAAGTTCCTGTGTTCTTTCATAATAAGAGGGCTGGTTTATTGAGCCGTTCACAGTCATCATCCATGAAGAGCCATAAGATGAAGGATACTTGGGTGCAAATAGTTCTGCTCACAGAAACTCAATACACTTTATTTGTACGTTCATGCCATGTAACAATTACCAGAACACTCTATAGTCAGATACACATTTGTAACCCTAATAATTAAGTAGTTTTAAAAAGAAACAATAGCTGTTATACAAAGAACTAAAGATGGGAACATGATTGACAATGCTTATCAGCACCTGTCTCCAACTATTTCAAACACAATTTTCTCATTCTCCTCAGATTTGGATGTCTGTATTAGTACTGCAAGTGCAACGCAGCCCCTCCGCTGGGGACTCTGCTGCTGGGAAGAAAGGCCTGATAAACCATATGCTTAAGAGAAAGAATGCCTGGACTGAAAATTGTTGTTACTACAGAAGATTAGACAAACACATTCACAGTGTATCATTTTGCCCTTGGAGAAGACTGAAGCATG
Source organism: Ptilonorhynchus violaceus (assembly GCA_013397565.1). Classification (NCBI taxonomy): domain Eukaryota; kingdom Metazoa; phylum Chordata; class Aves; order Passeriformes; family Ptilonorhynchidae; genus Ptilonorhynchus; species Ptilonorhynchus violaceus. Next base: position 946,480 of record VZRJ01011302.1, read on the forward strand.
GTTATTAATGTATCTGATTTCTTTCTCAGCATTCCTGAATCATTATTTATCTTTTAGCCATCTGGTCTGATTGTTGATTTTCCTTAGAGATGGGCAATCATACTGTGTGTTTATGGTAACCATCACTTTTGGTAAGGATTTTTTTTATTATTATAGGCAGTATTTGTGCAAATGATATTGCACTAGTCGAAAGCATTTGTCCAGGAATCTAACAAGACATCATGTGATAATCCTGATTAAAATGTTGTGAGTTTTCTTGCTACATTACAAATTGCTCGGAAAAAGCGAGTGTTAGTCTAACCCCCATGTTCAACTATGTTTGGAAGAGAGTTTTGTGAACTGCAGAGAAGTCTGGTCCGGTTTCTTGTTTAATTTCATGTTCGTTTTGTGAATAAGTTCAAAATTACAGGGAAGGAATAGCTTTTCACATGCGTGGAGCATAAGGATGAAGGCTGCCACCTGTTCATGGAGAGCATATGCAGAAGTAACCTCAAATATGGGCTGACAGGCCAAAGAGAGCCCAGGAGACATCAACAGTTGGGCTACAAACACCATTCCAGTAATCCAAGACGCTGTGCAATATGCATGTGCGATAAGTATGTACAATACTTTGTAATGTACCCTAGAAAGCACTCATATGTCCTATTCCTCCTGATGTAGTCTAAGCTGCAGGACATCTAAAGAATGCCTCTTTCCTCCTTTTGTGCATTTCAGTCTCCATGTTGGTCTGTGATCTTAAGGCTTTAATAACTTTTCTGCAACATTTCTCTTATTTCCTTATCTATTATATCTCCATTTTTCTATTCTCCTCCAGAACTTTCTTTAATACATTGTTTTGCCATTTGTTAACATTTTTTTTTCTTCAAATAGTCTTTCTTCTTTGTGAAAGAATGGGGATAATTTCATGTCATAATGCAGTGTTATCCAAATGCACTCGAGCAGGCTTTGGACTGGACAGGCAGTCTCTGGATGCATTAGCATGCACTACCAGATTAAAGTTCATTTTCCAGATACATCTCAGATGTTAGATGCAATGTTAGTGCAGCTGCTTGTAGTGCCCATGCCATGATGTTTCATGCTAGTGAAGCACTGCTGCACCTCACTGTGTCAGCAGACACTGAACACACCTGCCTCAAGTGCTCAGACCAAGGACCACCTGTGCATTTTATCGAAACAATAAGCACTCTCAGTTCACTCAGGCATGAAAAAGGCTGCAAGAGTATAATGCTGGTTGAGATACAGATTACAGGATCAAAACAAAATGCTCAGGCATCCTCGCTTCTATATCCTTCTCTCTACAACACCAGCACTGGACAATTAAATACTGATAACAAATAGGCTGCATCCATCACAGCAACACTTTACTCAGTGGAGGCATTGACGAGAGCACAAGACTGATAGCTGCATGTTTTCTAATCTTTCAGAAAGGCTTAGCAGTTAGGTAGGATGTGTTAGAGAGATCTTGCCCTAGGAGATGTAGTTAAGGGGATCACAGCAGAGGTAGGAAGCGGCTGCTGCACCCCATTCACATCAGATAGCCCAATGAGCACTCCCACCTCCAGGCTCCAAAAGGATGCTCCAAACCTGGCCCCATGCCTGCCCAGCTCTGCCTCCAAAGGCCTGTCTGAAGACAGCAAGTTTTTCCAAGAGGAGTCCCACAGTATGGGGAACAAACTGAAATACACACATTTCATACAGAGCAGGAGAATTCCTTTTGTTTTCCTCTTGTCCAGAAAACTGTATGTGTATGAACATGGAAGATGGAGGAATGGCTGAACTGGAGCTGCTGGAAACTCCTCACAAGCATTTCCATCACTGAATAGCTTTGGGAAATATCAATAAGGCTTTATGGGATGGGAGCCAGGGCAATCTCAGTGAGTATTCAGGTTTACCAGCAGTGGTAAATAACGGGGACAAAGACCTCCATCTCTCCCCACTGAGAGCCAACCCAACCACCCAACAAAATATTCCACTTTGTTCCAGCACAGGAGCAGCTCTTACCTCCCCTATAGTAAGAAAGTTCTTTGTGATCTAACCAGACTGCCCTTACCTGCACAAACAGATTAAACATCCTGATTCCCTATCTCTGCTCTCAATGTCCTGCCAATCCTCATCAAAGAAAGCATTTCCTTCCTTCTGTAAGGGTTTCCTTCCTGCCCTTGGCCACTCCTCACACCACCCCTTCCTACACCCATCCATTTCCAGCAGCACTGTCACAACAGGGGAAGAGGCTGTGAGAAAAGTTCTTGTAGGAAAAGGAAGCCAGAGTCAGGAGGGTCCCATAGGTTGGACCTGTGGATCCTGCTGCTCCACCAAAGATGGGCACCAGTCACCACCCCTTGTGCAGTGCCCAATTTCCTTGGGTCTTCCTCCTGTAGCAGCACCAGCATCAGGAGGCATTTGGTGAACAGATACTCCTCCAACAGCTGTTTTTCAGCAAGAACACCACAGGCGGCCGGCAGTCACCATTCCTCCTTCCCCTTCATCTCCTAGTCAACTGCCTTGGGCAATCACATCATTTAGAAAGCCCTATGGTTTTACTTCTACCTACTCCTTTCCCCAGCAGCTCACTGAGTCCCTGGCCACCCAGACACCAGGAAAAACTGCTGCTTGGGAGCCCCAGAACAGACCCAGTTTTTAAGATACAGCAGCAGCAGCAACAACAACAAAATGACTTGGAAAGGGTTTTAAGTACATCTGGTCCTCTAATGAGTTTGTAGCATGGCCCCTTCAATGCAACTGAGGGGATAGAAGTGAGCAGGAATCAAAGGATCCCTTTGTCCCGTGGGAGCACCAAATACAATATATCACCAAACCTCATCTGTCTTAATAGCTTCCCTTCCCAAAGACATCCTGGGCCTTGTAATGCAAAAAGAGTCATTAGACCACAGGCCTCACCTTAAGGAAGTTTACTGTTGATCTGTGATCTCTTGGGTTTTATCTCTGAGAAAAAAGCAGTGGCATGTCTGGAGGAACCTCTTTCTAAGTCAATGTCTATGGCCCTGTTTGCTTACCCCCACTGTGAGCCGCCTCAAGAGTTAACCTGCAAACAAACCAGCTCTTACTTTTAATAAAATTCAAAGCAAGTCTTCATTGAGACATACTGGGAATCTAAAGAGTCAAAGTAAAAACCATGTGTCCCAGTCCTTAGCGTGGGGAATTAAATGGGATGTCTATTTCTTTAACTTGCTATTTTTAAAGAGCAGTCCAGTTCTTACTACAGCAGTATTTTTATTCTGGATATTATCATTCTTATCACAAAGAAGGAACAAATTGTTTCTGTTCATTATTGTAAAGCAATTTAGCTCACTCATATTGACTGGGTCAACATTGAACTCCTGAGCTTGAATGCTATCAGGGAGTGAGGCCCTCCCAGAAATCCTCTCCTCAAAACCACAGTATTTCATGATGTGTGTAACTCTGAATGTCTGAAATGAAGCATTCAAGTGTAAAGAAGAGAGGGATTTTGGAATGTGGTCTGTGATTAAGAACACCTTTCTATTGGACTGGTCAATTATCACACATCACCTCCCAAGCAAAACAGAACACTAAGCTTTTTGCACAAACATGTATCTGCATTCCAGTAATATAAAGTTTAATCAGAAAAAAAAACCTTCTGAAACCTGTGTTACTAAGTCATACAGAGGAAACAAAATAGAAAGTTTAACAGAGACTGTTTTACCTAAGCTTGTTCAAATAGAAAAAAGCCCTAGTGGATATGTGACAGCTATAATTGATGTAAACAATGTTTGTAATTTCAACTCAATATACAAGATATAAGTATCTTCTTTGTAAAAGTCTGATGAAATCTTAAAAAAAAAATCTGTTTATCGAGTGAATCATGCAAAGAACCGGAAGTAAATGGTTTTAAACTGAAACAAATGAAGTTCATGTTATATGGTAGGTCCTGTGAAGCACTTGAGAAAGATTGCCTGAGGAAACTCAGAGCACTATAATTCCTGAGAACAGGTTAGATAAATTTGACAAGACATATATAATATATTCACCCAGGCTTCCTTGGCTCAGGAAGGAACAAATAATTTGTTCAGTGCAGATCACTGTTCTGTGTTACCACAGCAGAGATATTAATTTTGAATCACACAGTATTTACTACCTAGCACTTACGAAACACATAACATCTGCTTGCATTTGTGCTGCTTCTCTTTCTTATTTGACAGACAAGAAAACAGCAGAAAAATTGTTTCATTGCAGCTTTTTACAAATCTATAGCAAATTCAACGATTCAGGAGTTTCTAGACTAGGTTAGTTTCTAGAGACATTAATCTAGAATTTCTTTGCTATTGGTGGTTTGTTTCAAACAAAATATCATTTTAAGCAAGCTTATTTTTTTGGCAAGTTTTATTTTATGGCAGCTGAACTTGCAAAAATATTCCCTCTACCATCATCTTGATATCACAAAAGAAGTCTCAAGAGACTTCTACCAACAGCTTCATGAGCTGACTGTGATGATGCTACACATCAAATATGATGGAATAGGGAAATGCAGAACTCAGGTTTTAAAAGCAAACTTGAAGGGAAAACAAATTAAAATTCTCTTTTAGGGCTTTGTGCTATGTTAGCATCTTAACTGATTCAAAATATATTTTTCAGATTTTATCAAAGGGATTTGTAAAACTGCCTAATATCAAGTCACTAAGAAAAAAAATTGTTTTTTGATCCTGTGCTTCCCTTTACTTTTTCTTTAAAAACAACATGATCAATTGTTGTATAAAACAGAATGGATTTTGGGGTTCTGCAGTCCTCCCGAAAGCGTGGCGCTTGTCTGGTGGTGCCTGACGCATTTGGCGGTGCACACACACACACACACACACACACACAAAGGCGTACATAGCAGAGGCAGAGCTGGAGGGGTTCTCCTTATGTGTTCCATGAAATAGGTTTACTCCATGAATCATCAGGGAAGGAGAGAACTCAGAAGAATGGAGGGTTCAGGGTTTTATCGCAGGGGCAGTGGGGGCGGAGAGACAACAGGGACCAATGGGTTGAGGGTCGGGGGCGGAGAGAAGGCGGGGTAATCCAACCTTAACCAATAGGGGCAAACAAGGGGAGGAGCAGGGTACAGGGATAAATGGGATGTCTGAGTAAGGGAGAACACTGTAGAACTGAACTTTATAAGGGAACAAGGAGTGGACAGGCTGCTCGATCACTCCTGTGGCTGGCTCAAACACCCGCAGCATTCTCTGCTGCAGGCTCAGCCACCTCTACAATCAATAAGTGGAAGGCTTTGATTTTCACAGAGAATTATATTAGAGGTCAACTCAGCTGCATTTTTTTTTTAGAAAATAGAAACATACTTTCAAAACTTAAAGTTCATCTTAGGAATGGTTTATTATTTCAAGAATCATATTAGATAGATGAATTGTGATAAAGTGTACTAAAAACAAAACACAGAAAGATAATGATGGATTGTGCACAGGTAATGAACTTGCAGACAAAAACTTTGAAAGCAAAAACTAAAATGGCAAGAATCTAAGAGCTATTGATAGAACATATGGAAGGTTCTGAGATAAGATAAACCTGAAATACTTCAAAGTGTGCATTAAAGTCAAAGAAACAACCTTCACTTCACTCTACTTCACCAGCAACATCAGTTTAGAGTCCTTTCTGGCTATGTGCACCCTAGGAATATATTTTCCTGAAAAGTAGTTTGCTGAATCGAATGCTGGGAGGGTGGAAAAACTCATTATTTTATTAGAAACCTGAACTTCTTGGATTTGTCTCTTTGGCTACATTTGCCAAGGAGCAAAAGGCACTGGAAGAATAATTTAATAATCAAGAAACATTTGTCCAACAATGACATAATTTTCCATTTTGGTTATAAAAGTTTTAGGGTATTCCTAGGTTTGCTATTATAGCTCTTTGTTTTAGTACCATCACTGTATCCTATCACATAATAAATATTAGAAGGCACAATGTATTTGGTTGTAAGAATTGCTGTACATATTTCAATGCATACATTCAGTAGCCTTCTCCTGGTAATGACTTAATCATAACTGTACCAAAGCCTGTACATTTCAGCTTTTTTTTTTTTTTTTTAATTGCCTCTACTTTAAGATATACTTAACCTAGCTCCTTCATATGACAGCCCTCATTAAGAGTGCCAGTAAAGAATGTTCCTAGGAGTACAGTCTGTGTGGAAGCTGAGGTCCATACCTGTACAAGGACACCTCAGGCCATGCTATATCAGTAGTTTTGGTTCCTGGGCTGCACTTGACAAAGCTGATTTAGGTACTTAGGACCTAAAGGAAGGAGGAAGAAATTGATTCTCAGGAACAATATTCACAAGTCAGCATGCTGTGGAGGTTGACCTTTCCTTTTCTCATGCACACATAAGACCACAGCCTGAAATTCCAGCAAGAAGCGAGCTCATGCCTTTGGGCATGAGAGCGTTGACTTACCCCTTAAAAGTCCTCACATTGCAATTAAGTCAGCAGTAATGATGTCTACCTCTTTGCAAGACGTGGCTAGAGCATTTCTCCATTTAAGCTTCTTTAAGCCACAACTCATATTTTGCCAGAGGCAGTCATAACCAGGCATTCCTCGGCTGGGGAGAGAGACAGACAGACTGGCCACTTTCCATCCTTCACATAGATAAAAATAAAAGACATGTATTGGGATAGGCACTGAAGCGCTGTATTTAAGGAAGGAAAACAGAATTAAGACCAAGACCTGCAAACACAAATTCTGTTGAACACCTGCTGAAGACCATGGTAAAACACAGAGTGTAAGACCCAGAGTCTGGTGTCACAGGCTCCAGACCTAACTCTGTTACATAACACAATGGATGATTTGGTAACTATAACTGTGTAAACACCTCACTTTTCCAACCTGTAAAACTAAGATAGTTCAATCAAGCTAATCTGTAAAGTATTTTGATGTCCAGGGAAGTGTATGCTGTGGAGAAGCTCACATTATCTTGCACCTGCTTTGAATGGGAACTGGATCTAGCTCATGTTGCACTTCATTTGGGTTGGTTGGTTTGGAGACACCCAGTATCAGAAGTCATGGCAGACCTGGGCTGTTTGGGACCCGTCCTGGTAGGAAGCAAACCCATGTGCTTGGGAGAGATTTTATGTGGCGTGTGTGATGAAATCCAGTGTGGTGCACGTGCACAGAAGTTGCCCTACCCAGGCATGAAAAGCATCAGCCTTCCTGATCCGGAGGGATGAGCAGCACAGAAGATCTCTCATTCAGCACCACGGAGGTGCACGCAGGGGTCAATCGTGGCTTCACAACTCTTAAGATGAGGACTGCAAAGTTGTTTCCCACAAATATCCCAGCAGCAGCATTTCACTCTTTCCCTTCAGGCAGTCCCTGACTGCGGTCCAACACCACCAAGGGGAGGGATAATAAGGAAATTTCCACGGCGGGAATGTATGCTGTTACATAAATGCTTCCATAGGCCTGACTACTGTTTCCTGAGAAAGGAAACTCCATTCATCAAGTCTGTAATAAACTGACATCTCATCAGCAGGGGAAACAAGAGGAAGGTACTTGTGAAGGGAGAAATCTGTCCCTGTACATGCATGAACTGTTTTCCTTTGCATGCCTAATCTGTGAGGTGACTAAAGTTTCACCCACTAGTGCTATAATACTCACATGGGAAAGATTAAGTTAAATATTACAAAATTAAAGTGTAAGAGTTATTGGAAACTAGAGCTGAGCAAAATATTAGAATTTTCATCCTGGGGGAAATTCTAATATTTCAACATTTGTTTTCTTCCAAAATTAGAATGGAAATGTTGAAATACCGCTTTTTTTCATAGAATGAACATGTTCTCAGCCACTTCAACATTAAAATGAATTTGACAAAGGTGTTACAACATCTCCTGGGAATTGTTGTTAAGGTACCCTGTATTTAGAATCATGTTAACAAGGGATATTTCATTTGGGTTATTGAACCAGATCTGTGAAAAAATGCTTGGGGTCAGGCAGAACTTTCATTTAATTTTTGCCTGCTTTCAGGTTATTTAACCCTTGTATTCCCTTTAGCAAAAGAAAAAAAACCCACCAAACAAACAAACAAACAACAAAAAGAAAACTTGTTCTGTTCTGAAAGGGAATCACGTTTTGCAACCATTCAATTTTTAAGATATTCAACAGTATTCTGGATTTTATATCTGATCCTCATAACCAGTTGGTTTTTTGGTTAAACTTCAAAATGAGAAAAATAATTTTGTTTCATATGTTTTTGCCAAAAACTAATTATTAATATGGATTCAGTAAATTACTTCAGGTGATTCACAACTGAATTCATCAAGAAAATAAATCACTGAAAAAAATCTATCTCATTTTTTAAAATAGCTTCATTCTTCATAGGTTTCCTGCTTTGATTGCATGCCCTCGTAGTTGATCCTCAAGCTAGGAAGTTGAAATGCTCTCCTGGTATACTTTAACACTGACACCTTAGCAAGCAGCATCCTAAAACTTAGTGATTTTGTCTCTTCAGGAGGAATAATTCTTTTGTCCTGATATTGTGTTGCTAGGTGCTGCTTGCTGGGTAGATCACTTTTGTTATTGGAGTATTGCTGGCATGCTGGCTGAAGACTGTGGACTTATGAAGTGAAGGAACTATGAGCAGAATGGAAAAATCTCAGAAAAAAATGTCCTTATGGAGGTGAAAAGGTATCTTGCTGCAATTAAATGCACACTAAAGCACTTGAGAAGCAAAAAGGGGGGACCCCACTGTTCAGATTCTTTTTGCAGATTTAATCAGACTAGAAATTTTCCACTTACTCACAGATCATTCATTGATCTTCTGATGTTAGTTTAGTAGGCTGGTATTTTCTAAGGTCTCAGGCCCTTTTTTCTATTAAATAAATAGGACCTAAGACCTCAGATGTCTGTATATGCACTTTTTTTTTTAATTCCTGTTCATATTTTTTTTGCTGTTCTCATACATAGGCTAAAGGTTAGGGTTTTAATTTAAACATAATATTTGCATGGTTCATAAGAAAGTCTGTATTAGTTTACATTTTTGGCAACTTTCATTATACCCTAGTGATTCCTAGAAGTCCTTGTACTTTCCTGCTGGTGAGAGATACTTTCCATAAAATAACATAGTATAAAAATAGTAATTATTAACTCACTGAGATGTATTTTGTTAAGGTGCAGAGAGTGTATACAAAAGAAAAAATTTATTCAGTGTCCAGTTTTGTGGCCATGTTTTCCAGTTTAAAATTATTATGTTGTAAAAATGTACCTTAAGACCAACATAAGAACTTTCACTAATGAGAAAGACAGGAGATAATCCTTGTTACTTGTAACAGCCCCATATTCCCTATATCTGACAGACAACTACAGTTCAGCTTTTAAAGGGAATTTAAAGAGGATTTTAATGGGTCTGTGCACTGCAGAAAGGTTTCCACTTTGAAAACAACTCCAAAAAATTATTTCAGAAATTCCTACTATCTGCTGTGACATGTTATCTAGGTTGATACCTGCATAAAATATATTTGAGGGCTCATGAAATTTTATTTTCAGTATACTGATGCAAAAGCATTTTTCATACCTTTTTCTCCTAAAGGATGGTTGAGTTGTCACCAAAGTGTGGATTCAGAAAATTCTGAATAATGCACATAAAAAGCCAGGCCCATGCACCACACACACGCACAGTGCTGCCCAACTGAGCAGGTGTGGGGCTGTGATCTAGAAGATACCTCACTTACCCATACAGGGCTCTGCCACTGGAAAAGGTTAGCGGCTAATGTGAAACTGGTCGGCCTTCACACAGACTGCCTGAGTGTAAGATGGGCATTGTGGATGAAAGCTGATCCCGACCAAATTATAGGAATTGTTATTCCCCTAAACTAACTTCATGTCCTGCATCCCTTTGCTGACTATAAATGCAGCTACAGAAGAGTGGCATTTGTCCACAACAGGGACTTGACTTAGGGACTTAACTTTACATCCCTGAATCATACTGTGCTTGCTGTCACAAGCCTTCCTAGGCTGCAGAAGTTTAGCCTATTGATCAGACTAAGGGAGGCTCAAGTCTGCGAGAGATCCCTATGCCTTGCTGCGTTTCAGATGGTGTTTCTGCAGGACCATATGTGCCCAGGTTGTGTGTGAATCTCTGAGAAGAGTAAATGAATAGTGGTGTTGCAGGGGGGTTTGCTGTGGCTATTCAATATTGACAGATGCTTTTTTGTGTTTCACAAAAAATTCACGTCAAGAAAGAAATGGAATTTTATTTCATTAATGCTTTTATAATCTCTCAGAATTATTTTTCTCTACCAAATCCCTTGGAATGTTCATATCAACTTGTTGCACTTTAAGATTGGAGTACATTAACAGACTGATGATATTTAAAATTTTATATGCCTGTCTCTACCAAACACTTTCTGACAAGAGGAAGCCTGTAGGCACTTAGGGAACAAAAAGACACAACAGAAATAAATAGTTCTAATAGTGTAAGATGTGCAGATTTTACAGAACTATACCCTATATTATATACCTCACAAAGAAAAAAAAGTTGATCAATTTTCTGTACATATTTATTGCAGACACATTTCTAATAATTTCTTAAGTTGCTTGAAAAAATATCTACCAAAAATTACCTCCAGAGGCATCTCAAAGTAACATGTTACTTTGAAGTAGAAAGCAGAACTGCGAGAAAAGATATGGAGTAAAAGGCAGTACTGGTAATATTTCACATAAAAAATTCACCCAGAGATCCAAAGCAAGTAGTAGTATATACATTTTACAGATTGAGAAATGCATAAGCAAGAAAAAGGAGCATTAGCCTATTTGCTTAGGTTTTTATTTCCTTTCTGCTGGAATTCCACTTGGATGTGTACTCCAACATGTAACTGTAGGGTCTACAGAACAGTGTACGGTGAAGTCAAATATTAAAGCAGATTAAATAGTGTGAGACAGTGAAGATTATGGATGGAAACTCTACATTAAAGTGTGCAAGGGAACGCTGTGGGTGATAAACTTTAAATGAAGTTATTAGCAGGATAACATTATGAGAAACTAAGGCAAATACTGTGCATTTAACTAGAGCTCTAAAAGGTTGTGCCTGCCTTAATGGTTTTTTATGAGTAAATGAAATGGAAAAATCAAAAGTCATACTTAGCAGAAAATAATTTTCTTCTTTCCTAGCAGCAGAACTTTACATGCTTCTCTAGTAATAGCAATGGCACATGTTCATCGTGGAATGTGCAATTCTCACAAGTAAAAGCCCAAAGTCAATAGCTTTGTCACATTGAAAAAGAAAAAAAATAACTGCTAGTAGGCTGGGTATGTATACTAGAAGTTGCACAGTTACAGCCTACTAATGAAAACAGAGACCTTGCCACAGATTTTGAGAGGCAGAAGCAGACCTGAACTGTTTTAGCTGGAACAGTAAAAAGAATTAATATCAAATTATCCCTTATATTACTGTATTCTGTTTTACTTCTTGTATTCCAAGTTCCTATCCCCTTATTTAAAATATTTCCAATGCTCTAATTTTTCTTCTATTTCTTTCTTTTATAACTACTTTGTCTGGACATGCCAAACAAGTTATTCCTATCCATTGACTTCAGTCTAAGAGGCAAATTCTGAACATGCCAAAACAACTCATGCAGATTGAGTCAGATAATCTGTCTGGGTTCATATTTTGCAGAACACTTAAGTTACACATGTAAACACACACATACTGTGAGCTAATTTTTGAGATATATTCACTTTAATATGGTTTCCAAATTCAAATATTTCCCAAAAAAAAGCATATCTACTTTAATCTACTGATCTTTAAGTCAAGCAACTGTGAGTACAGAATGAGTATTGTATATAGTCTGTATCATATCCGAAAACCAGCTGGCTTGAAAATTTCTCTAGGGAGGAATGAGGAGAAAAAAAAGTCCTTTCAAATAAAGTAATTCTAAGAATCCTGTATGACTCTTAATGAAGAATCTTTCATAATGATTTCATAACCTAGATCATGTTATATCTGAAAAGATGAGCCATGTTGTATTTGAAATGATATGGGCAAAGCAGTAAAAATCGAAGCCCAAGGTAGTAAATCATCAGTTCTAAAAGGTGAGATCCTGAATGAACCATTGCCATAAAATGACACTTGCAGGAATGAGGGAAGAATATCGGATGCGTTTCATCTTCTAATACTCCGAGTATGAAAGAAAAATTTTTCCTTTCATAATGTAACTTGAATTCCAACAGTTTAAAATACTTCCAGGGCAAACAGTATGCAGTCCAAAGTCCCAACTGTTAGTTATGGCTATGCCCTTAACACACAAGGGCATACTTGACAATTCTGCTTTTAGAGGAAGAGGAAAAAAATGCTTCTTTTTACACATAGAATTTCTATGTAACTAAGCATTAAAAATTTTCTTTTATCCCTTTACATCTGTAAAATGCTTCACATTTCCACCTTATATAATTTGGAGCAGCAAAACCACCAAGACCATGTGTGTATTGCCTGAATGATTCAGAACAGCTACTCCTTTCTGTTCCAGCACAGGTACATCTACCTTGGGAAGCAACAGCAGCTTTGGCAGCACCCAGAAAAAATACATCCACAGAGAGGGAAAGCAGCTGTGGCCCCCAAAGACAAATTCAGCTCAGAGAAAGCAAAAACCCAAAGCATCAATGAAAATAAGGTAAATATCTTGTCTCAGCAATCCAGTTTGTAATTTCTGTATCTTCTAAGTATTGGGAGAGAAGAGCTTGTCTAATCCCCAAACTACCAATTCTTCCTCACTACTGAACTGAAAAGTACTTTAGCTTTCTGTAAAATCTAGTTCCTATACTTTTCACTACAAATACCTCTTCCATTTTGCAGTTGGGATTCTTCCTACCATTTGGAGTCTTTTGAAATTCTTTGTGGATATTGTTTAGACTTACTTTCCTCTTAATCTTTATTCCACCCTCTCTCCCATTATTTTTCACACAGGCAAGACCACAAAGGCACAAAGGCTGAGATTTTGAATCTGAAGTTCTTCTGCAAGACTACACCTTCCAGTGAGGCATACGTGCAGTTTGATAGCGTGCCCTTAACTATAACAATTATTAGGAGCTACGTTGCAAGAGCTCATTTTCAGTTAACAGTCTGTCTAAGCTCCTGTAAAACTGTTAAGTTATAAATCACTTCACTCTGTTATTATAAAAAAAAAAAAACTGGTAGCACACAATTAGCAATATAATTATAGAATTATTATGCTCCACAAATTATACAGCCAGGCCCCCAACACACGTAGCTGCAGGGCCCCAGTGCAGCCACGGGATTTTTTCCTTCTAAAGCAACAGATGTGTTAAGACAGATTAGAAAGTTTTTCCAGATGTGTATGATTTTAGGGGGTTTCTTTTATTTTTTTTCTTTTGCTGCCAAATCTGTTTTATCTTTTGAGATGTCTTCTCTAAGAAAATGTACAAATTGGGATATGGTAAAGATGTAAATGAAGGCTATGAAGTTCTGCTGAAGACTCCAAAATGTAGCAAGCCTAGCTTGCATCTAGAAGTGAGGATGCTTGTGTGACACTGTCTAGCAACCAAGATGAGCCCACCATTAAAGAGGGAAGATGAAGGCCAGCTGGCTTCTTTTCTCGGAAGAAATCCCTCCAAATGTCAAATACATACAACCCACTCTGAAGAACATTGGAGTGACTTTCTGATGCCAGTGCTGCAGCTAAGGACCCTCTTCTCCAGAGCAGAGCCCACCAAGCCTGCCTGCCATACACCAGCTGCTGCAGGACAATAAAATACAGCACTTTTCCCAAAAGCTTAATTAAGCCTCATTAATCAAAAAGAGTCTTGAGACAAAACTGTTGGCTATTTTATATACATGCCTAGTTAAAATCAGCAGTAGCACCTGACATCTGTTTACAAGAACATAAACATGAACACAGGTAGGCAGACAAATTAACCCAGTGACATGCAAGAAAAGTCAGAAGTTGTTCACCTTTTATAAAATCTGACATTTCCAACAAGGTATCAGGATCACCTGAGTTATCTATTCACCTAAAACAGCTTGACACACTACCCTGGCCCTAATCACAAATTTAACACAAAAGTAAATATGTGAAATTGGATCCAGAGTTTCCTTTTATGAGAGGGGATGAGGGAGAAAATAACAATTCTGGGTTTTGCCCCACATGGTGAGGCAGCTGCTGAAATCTGTTCTAATAATAAAAAAGTGGGAGTCACCAGGATGGGTTTGCATTCTCAAAAAACAAAAGCAGCAGCTGCTGCATCCCACACACCTTTGGTAGCTCCCCTTCTGAGACTCAGTGGTAGCTTTGAGGAACTTGAGGCAGAGGAGAGAGAGACAAAGGAAGATGTACCAAATAAGCAGCATTTTATACATGTCTAGGGAGACAGCAGTTTAAAATGCAGCAGGATTTCCAGGCTGCAGTGGGCTATGGAGTTACTTCTGTCAGATCTCCTGTGTCCCTGTCTGGGTCCAGTTTTCTACATAGCTCCATACTATAATTAGTCTGATGGCTGTGCACTTATTTTAATGAGTTGCAAGCAGCTGCTGGAGTTGCCTATAGCTGGATTGGTGTGTCAGCCTATAAATTACAGTTCTATTGCCTACACATTGGAGCTTTAAGTCCTGAAGACATTTCTCTGCAATTTGTTAATTATTGTAATTTTGATAATTTTATATGACCACCTCTGTACCAAACAAAAAATATATTGAAGAGTTTTACTAGTTTAAACTGGCTCAGGAGTTAAAAATAAAAGCATTTAACACTTCCACCATGGTTTTCAGTGTATGAGTGCTGAGGGAACAAGTGGCTACTCAACTGTTCATTTAGATGTCTGCTCTGTAAAGAAATGGCAGTCTAGCAGAAATGCCTACACAGATGAAGAGATAATTTTATTACAAGGAAGTGAATTCACAGTCTGCTCCTCTTCCAGACATGTGCTATTTTTTTCTCGTTGCTTTTGGTAATGCCCGAAGTGGCTTCTTCGAGTGGCTCTCGCTGGCCGCCCTTGCAGTGCAGTGGCATAGCCCTGCTCCAGCAGTGAGTCCCTGAATGAGGAGCTCAGGAATCTGCTCTTATCCATCAAACTCTCAATGACCTTCATTCGCCGTCACTTTCTGCAGTTCAAGCCCTCACCACTCTGGCACCCTGCTAAATATTCAGTAGAATACATGTCAGGGGTATGACTGTGCCCCAAAGAGGGATTTGAGAGAGGTTAGCACTGTGTTTCAGCTGTGGACATCTATTTTAAAAAGCCAACCACAGCATGCCCTATTTAAACCTTATCAGCTTTACCAGGATCCAAAATAGAAGACACCAGCCTCACTAACACGGGACCTTCGCGCTCCGTGGTGTTGAGCTGTTATTCCGTCACTGCCCAGGGGTCAGGCCACAAGACCAAGTTTTCCAGCAAGCAAATCCAGATGGACTGCCTGCACCACTACCACTGACACCTGCCACCTGCTTTTCTCCTCTGACCTTCAGGATCTCAAATATTTATAATTAAAAGTAGTAAGATTCTAGCACAGTGCTCACTGTCTAGAACAAAGAGGAAAGCACAACATTGAGGATGTAGATCCAGAGTTAACCAGACCTAATTCCGTCTTAATTAACACCTCACCACTCTCTCCCCGCATTAAAAAACCCATCAAGGAACTAATAGCCCGCTCTTGCCAATTCTTATTAAATTATCTGGAAGCTCATACCAGATTATCACAGTGGCTCCATCTGGTCATATAAACCACTGTCTCTGAGTTCCTGCCCTCTGGAAAAGTCATCTGTTCCTACTGTGAGAGAGTGGCTGCCCACCTCACACAGCAGTGGTATGGTGCCCGATGGAATGGTATCCAGCATCAATGTACACCCATAATCCCAATTCCCGCCACCTGGCACTGGGTACCAGGGTGAGCTGTCAAACCCTGCCCAGCATTGCAAAACACAAGCAGAGCCATGTGGAATTTACAGTTCTTCGAGTCCTTTTCAGTGTGTATCTAAGAATCAGGAGTCTCTTTGAGATAACAGCCATTCATAATTGTAATTACTTTCCTTTTATAATATTACAGTATGTAAGTGTGGATGCACAGTAGCGATAAAGCAGTAAAAATCAAGGGCGTATGTTCCCTGTCAGCAGGAGGAATACTGCTTCTCTGCCTAGTCATGAAGACTGCCCCTAAAATCACAGGAGAAACGGCATGATCAGGATTATCTAAGCCCAGGCATCTTCTCTGAGCTTGGACTGCAACTGGTCCATGAGCCATGATCTCTGCCAGCTGAAGGGGTGTGACAGTAGCAGAAGGAGGCGTAGTGACAGGGTAGGTTTCCTCTACATTTTCTGGTTCCCACTATACTAGGTTTTCAAGTCTTTTCTTGCAAAACAGAGATTAAAAAATGTATCCCAAATCACATAATAGGTCTATGAAGAAATCCCAACATTTCCTGGTGCCTCTGTAAGTACTTTAAGTCTTCTAGAAGTAATGCTAAAAAAATCCCTGTAGACTTGTAGATTGTTGTTTGCTTTTCACACTGCACTTCAGTAAAGATTATTCATTGTCAAGATTAATACAGACCAAACCAGACTATTAAATTGTAAATTAGAAAAAAAGGGTCATTAACTGCAGAGGGCTTTGTAACAACTTCTTATGTGTCCTTTCTCACACACAGATTGAGCTGCTACGTGCCTGTCTCTGTGAGCCTGGGGATAGCCACCAAAATCCCCATGGCCGACCGCTCCACAGGCACGGGAATGCAGGAGAACTCTGTACATTCTGATGGGTTAGTTAAAAAAAACAAAACAAGGTGAACTGGGATTTCAGTTTTTGACATGCACTATATTATTGCTGGCTAAAAACTTTTTCCTTTGGTAATTACCCAAATTGTTAATTTGAGATTTTATTCCAAAATAATGAATCTGAGAAACACTTTGCTGTTAGTTTTCTAAATAATTATAATTTGTACAAATCCTGCTTATATTGGAAAATTTGGCCAATAAATTAAATAGAAGAAGATACCAAGATTATATTTACCTTTAAAAATAATTAATTGGTCATACACACTGAAAGAAAATGCTGGGAGCTTTAATTCTCTCTTCATAGCTTGTATCTTCAGTCTGTAACGTCAGGCATATAGAGAAAAACAAACCAGCTCGCCTGTGCTCTGTCTCCTCCCAGCTTTCATTGCTATTTATTAAAACAGAGAATAAGTAAAACCACACTAAAAGCTCTTGCACTTAGATTTTATTGGAAGGATCTAGAAGACAAAATTAATTCAAAACACTAAAGACAAATCTAGGCTAACAAATCTGTAAGAATCTCTCCAAATCAAATGCATAAACATGCATGAATTCATTTTTCCATTAGTTTTTGAATAACTGAATTAAAATTGCATTTCGTGGTCTCTCATTTCCATCTTTGCTGGATATGGACCGAAGTCCTCACTTGTAGAGAGAAGTCCAAATTCCCATGCTGAGCCTTGCTCTTAACTCCTTAGAAAACCCCAGTGACCTAACCTTTGGAAATTATCAGTTTTCATTGAAATGTGTACTTTGAACTTGCATTTTGCATCAGTAATCTACCAGATTAACTTCCGACCATGCAGGCTGATAGTTTGAATGAGTTTTGCGGTCAAGCTGGGTAGCTTTCACAACTGGACATTACTTTATATGAAACTGGCATTAACAAATCTTGCCATTGATGGTTGGCACCAAATCATCAGCCTCAGTAAATCTCTTCTCTACAGAAGTTAAGGAGGTCTCAAAAGCACACATGCAAACTAATTTTGAGCAAGAGGGAAGCATCAGATGAAAATGCATAATTTTATGAAGGAAATTATTTTAAAATTGTTGGTTATTTCTAAGGAGTTTGCCAATTCCTCTTTTTTCATCCTCTTCCTCTCCTATTTCAGGAGTAATCTAGAAATTTCAGAGAGAACTTTTAGAAATTTGTAGAAATCTCACTTCTCAACTCAGGTCTGGAGGTAGATTGGTTTTCATTTAATATCTGTGTGATTTCTTTCTTTCTATGAAAAAAATTCCAGATATTCTGTACTAGTTATTGGCGTTTGAAGTTCATCTGTGAATTGGTGTCTAGCAATGCATGAAGGGGGAAATTTGCTCTATAGAAGTTCAACTGAAGGATCCAAAAAACAATTTAAACGTCTGAAATTAGTATTTCAGAAGCTCTATGTTTTGATATGAAAATGAGATGTAAATGACACAAAATATGATAAATCTGCTTGTTTATTCTCTAATGGCCCTTCCAGATTTTTCAAAGCTATGTGGCCAAATGAACTTATTCCAGTTACATCAGAAGAGCACAAAATATATTCCTTTAAAATGGCAAATATAACTGCCTGACTGAAATTCTCAGATTGAAGGGGAAAAAAAGAAAAAGGAAGTTGTAAGGAGGGAATGATATCTACAGCAGCACTTAGTAAGGATGAACAAGTTCCAGTGGGAAAATAAGGGACCACTTCCTTTTCTAAAGGGAAACTAAATCAGAGTAATTTACTTTGATGTTAATGGGAAATTGCTGTATGCTTTGAAAAACTGGGACCTAATAGGCTGCCATTGGACTGGAATCACAATGGTCTGAATGTGAGGAGAGAGGTTTATGTGAGAAGAGGGGATGGGCAGAAGAGTTCATACGGACAAAGCACAGATAGGGTTGCCCCCAGTGATGTAAAAAGGAAACAGGACAGCTGAGGTTCAAACCAGTTACTCACAGGATTTCATGGCTATTGTTAATAACACTTTGTAAAGATTATTTATTTAGTGTTAATTTAAAAATTCAGCTCTAAGGGGAAAAAAAAGCCGATGTAAAATTTATGTCTCTATAGAGATTGAAGTGGTCCATTTGGAATTTCAAAGGCAGGAAATTCATGAAAACCATCATACAGTGGAACTGTCAAGCATTCAGTAATATCAGCTACTTAAGGAAAAGGCTCAGTATCTCAGAGGCAGAGTCTGTCACTGATTGCTACACATATTTAATGGTAACTTATTCAGCAATTCACATCCATGCACTCAACAAGACTACCCAGTATGTGAGGTGCTGTTATTGAAAATGTTCCCTTTATTACCACAACATATCGGTAAGTGCTATAGCTAAGTACACACTGCAGTATGGAGTATACACTACACACTCAAAAGGCAAAACTCTTGCCAAGCTTAATATCTATGTGGGGTTTTTAATTTATCAAAGAACTGCAAACAGGCAATAATGAATAGACTATAGCACCAAACAGTTGTTTTTATTAATAAACTATCAATTTGATCCATTCTGACAACCATGAACTGTTGCTGGTTGATCAATGAGTCCTACAGCTCCTCAGATGACAGAAGCAAAGCAGGACTGAATTCTGCCACAAAGGGAAACAGCAGGGTAAAGCCTTATGTTAGTTTTGCTTTCTCCTCTATAATTAGCTAAAATAACTCTATTGATGTTGTTGCCATTCTTCTCTGACCAGCTCACTTTATTTTAGTATATTTCTGTTTCTAGCTTGCCTGTGATTAGGGATATCACTCTGCCCCTATTACACATAGGGATGGGTCAAGAAAAAAAGTGATTTTCCCCATATTTGTTACTTGTGCTGTATCTCAAAGCACAGCATAATCCAGAATATATAAAAAGTCCTGTCAGATGCCAGATGCTAATGGCAGCTCTTCTCCTCAGTACTTTGGAATGGTCTTGGTATCCCCCCACTACTTCCCTTCTTGAAGGAAGGAAAAGAATCTGTCAGAACTAAGCTATATTTTTCTGATTTAGTGGAAGCAGACTATGATCCCTAATTTTTTTTTTAACAAACCCTTTACATTGCTTGTACTCTTCTTTACTCTGATTTACCACCAACAAGGGAACAACATACCCTAGGTTTACCAGCATCACCTTCTACCACTTCAACCCAGGTTTAATGACAAATGCACAGACATTTTTAGCAGGACTGTCTACTTTGCAAGATTTAAAGAAGGGAGTTTAGACAGAGGCACAGAAAGAAATGATAAATGACTAAGTCATAACTTGAATAAAATCCTCAGCCATACTTAAGCTCCTGGCTGGCTGTTTCAGCTCCACTCTGGAAGAACTTCTATCTCGCCTTTCCTTGCTGTAGGTCCTTGGACCTTGAATTCAGAGACACATTCCTACCTCCCCAGCAGCTTCCTTTCTTCTGGAGTCAAGTTTTCCTGCTAATTCAAGTGCCCCCTGACAATCTACCTGGCTCAATTTTTCTGACTCTTCAGCAGGATTTCTCCAGCCTCAGTTTGTGCATATCCATCCAGGAACACATTGTCTAAATATGAACACTGATGGGACTGGTAAACTTACATGTTTAAAGTCTCTCTCATACTGTCTTTAGTCAGCCCTGATGTCGGCCTCCACTCAGTGCTGATCACTCCTTTGGTCCACTAGAGATTACTAAAACATTCATATTAAATGTCATACAATGCATACATTTTGTCCAGCTTGTGATCTGAGTCCCTTGACAACTTTCTATGGAGACCACACAATGTGTTCTTTGAGAACTCAGAAGCACTTTAAGAAGTCAGAAAGAGAAGTCCAGCTCTACAGGACCACACTGT
Organism: Ptilonorhynchus violaceus; assembly: GCA_013397565.1. Taxonomy (NCBI): domain Eukaryota; kingdom Metazoa; phylum Chordata; class Aves; order Passeriformes; family Ptilonorhynchidae; genus Ptilonorhynchus; species Ptilonorhynchus violaceus. Next base: position 967,006 of record VZRJ01011302.1, read on the forward strand.
AGATCCATTTAATTCAGAAGATGATTTGAAAGTAGTGAATATTTTAGAACAGAGTAAGAGACAAGGGAAAGCAGACAGATATTTCCCTCGTATATTCTACTAGTTCCTGGCCCTACACAATCTAAGACTTTCTGAGCCAATGGTTGTGTCAGCATCTTAGTGTTTAATAGGCCTGGGTGGAGTGTTCTTCCATGAACTCGTCTCATTGCTGCACCTGGAAATGCAAGGAAGGCAAGCTCTCCTCCAGCCATTTGCTTTTACTGGGGCTCCCAGGATACAGGAGCCAGTGAAATGCATAAGATGTTTCAGCACTTCAGAAGATAAGTACCTGGAAAACAGACAGTTGACTCAGCTTCAGTCTGGATGGGAGTTCGGTGCTGCTGTTAGATAGAAGAAAAAGTCTTTCAAGGGTGAACCACAAGGCTGGAATTAAATTTTAACTGAATGAGTCTGCCAGCCTCTGATTAAAAACCACTCTACATTTGAGGCAGCTTTCTCAGCTGCCAGATGCCCAAGCAACAGCACCCCAAAAATTTACCTAACAAGCAGATGCATAATTTCAGAGTGTGAATAGTAGTAGCCAACCTCACCCACCCTTTCATCACACTGGAGCAGAGCTCAGCAGAGGGACCAGTGATTTAGTTTCAGCCAGCGTAACCTGTAAGGTTAAGGGTATTGGATTAAACAGTCTAGTGGTAGTGTAATCTACGGGGTTAACTACCACAGTTGTTTCAAGCAGTGGGCAGCATGAGCTTGTAGTTCAAGATCCAGCTGATCCAGCTACTGAAGACAGTGCTGACTGGCCCCAACCCGGCACTCTGCAGACCCCAAGGCAGAATATGGTGTCAGTGGTTTCCTCCATTCATAACAAGGAGTCAGTCTTTGCATCTACACAGCAAGATTCGGGTTTGCAGACAAACGCACAGCACTGACAATATATGAGACAATTCTCATGGGAAGAGAGCATGCAAATGCTCCCGAAGAAGTAAAGTCTACGTGGGACTCCATTCCAGGAAGAAGGATGCATATGTCCCTCTGTATAGCAGCAAAAACCTTTGTGGCCATACAACAAGCCTGCAGATGGACTTAGCAGGTCAAGAGAAGGTACTGAAAATATAGCTTATTTCTGATGAAATTTTTTTCTTAAGGCAAACACCTTTTGGGAGGCATGGTGTTACCTAGACACTAACAGATTTCTCAAGTCACCATGTGGGTACAAAGCCAGAGACCCTGAAGAGCGTGCTGTCTGATTCCAACAGGACAGAAATGCAGGAGGAGTCAGAGGCACAGACAACCGGCCTGGAGTCAAAAAGGCCCAAAATCATAGAAAAGAAAAGCAACCCTGCTTCTCCTGAATTCCAGGCTAGTTCCCAATGTATGCAGTCCCAGGCTCTGCACAAAATTCAAGCCATATGAAGGACAAAGAATTATAAAACCTGAGACTAATGAAGATAAACCATGGACAATAAGGTAAAGTGGATGTACATGGCATAAACTCAGAAGTGCCAAGAAAATCACAGAGAATCCTTTCTATTAGCACAAATATATTAAATTGATGCATATTTGTGCAAGTCTTCTCCAAGAACAATTGCTTGAGCCCATACTGTAATGCAAACCAAATGCAAAGGGAAATTGTGTGACAAAGGCCTATAGAAAACAATAAATAAATACACACACACGCATTTATACATATATATATATATGTATATTTAAATGAATACTCTGGAGATATCTCCTGGAAATCACTCTTGAACTCTTCTTTCCAGGATAAGGAAGTTCTGAAGTCAACCCTTTTAAAAAACTATGCTGTGAAAAAAAGCTGAAGAACTCACCTGTAATATTTGATATTACAGGTAGTTGTAATCTTATTTTCAGTTGTTTCACACTCCTGCTAGGATGCATTGTCCTCCTACTGTTTGTTCAACATCAAAATAGCTTAAAATACCATTTAGCTGCATATCAGCAACTGGGTGCTGTGCTCACCACATTTTTCAGCTTAGCTTTAAAATATTTGCAGCAGGAACCGCTTGGTTGTACATATGGAAACTAAAACCCTAACATATAGTAGGAGACTGTACAACATGCTCAGCCATAGAGAAGCAGTCTTTGTAGCACAGTTCAAGATTTGCCATTGGTGCTGCTGGAGGAATGAAGACCAAGGGACCACATTAACTCTTTGTTTTGGTGATTTATCATCAAGATAATGCCATTGGCTTCTCCATTATGAGGTACTGCAAACCTAAAATAAACGATTTAGGATTATATTGGGAACACCAAATTTCTATCCTAAAGAATAACATTGCTGATGAAGATAGTCACAAAAGGGCTGACGTTGCATTCTGTCAAGCCCTTCTTTGGAAGGTGGCAATACGAGAGTGGATCCCCATTATAACTATTATAACTGTAACTAGTATAACTATTAATACATAATTATTTTCCAGTGATGGAAACTTTAAGCCTAATCCAAAAAAAGCACAGAGAGAATCTGGATCGGAACAAATTCCTGTACTGCATCATGCCCAACATATGAATTATTGCAGAGTCCTCATGGATATTTTTAATTCTCTTGTTATATAAAAACATAAACATTCAGGAAAAATGGAAGGAAGATCCTCCTTTTAGAGAAAGCATGCTGATTCCCAAAAGACTGGAAATGCATTTCAAGAGTAATTTGTCTTAATGCAAATCTAAGCCATGGCTATTTTTGATGCCATGACTGAACTCATAAAATGAAGTAGAAACATTTGTCAGGAGTTGCAAACCAATTGTTGAAAGGCGTGCATTTGTCATGGGATGTTAAAAATAAATTTACACAAGTACAGAAGGCTTTCCTGTGATGAGCCCTTTACAGAAATAGTTAATGTTCAATTCAGTTCATTCATGGCAATTAGCAAAGTGCATCATAGTAAAGTGTCTTTAGCAGCCAATATTTGTCATCTGGAGACTGGAACAAATCTCGAAAACCCAGTTATGAATATGGGAGTGATTTAAAGTTTATTAATAATACAAAGAACAAACCTGTTTTCTGTCTCTTCAAGGAATCATTGTAATTTGCAGATTGCAGTGCAAAATGAGATGGAGCACAATAATTAATCTGTGAGCTACAGAATAACTACTATACATATAACAGATGTCTGCTGTGACAAGGGGCACATTACCTTCATGTTTATATTAAGAAAGAAGAGGGATTCAACTGTTTTATATGGGAGAGTTGTGGGAAAGATCTCAGAAAGCCCCCTATGAGAAGGTGGGGAATTATAAATATTTGCAAGTGTTTATTCAGGTGCCACTACAGTACACTGGTGAAACACAGCCTAAATGCAAAGGGGAGTGAGGGGGAAAACATCTGATATAAATGTTACTGGATTCATTTCACTGGTACAGATATTGACTCAGTTCATCTCATTTGGTCAACACCAGCCCTGAGCCAAAACTTGCATGTTCATTAACATCAGCTGTACAAACGACAGGACAATTTTCAAAGTAAAGTCTTGCTGGAGAAATAATAATACCAAAAGTAATTAATTCTGAATAATTAGAAACACAGGAAGCACCTTATCTTCATAAAGGTGGGTGGATTCCAGGCTATTTGGAGGGATGGCCTCAGGTATCCTTCTGCTTTCCTGGTGCTAAGCTTTAGTATTGGCAGCAGTTGATGCCTTTGCTCTTCCACCACCACCACCAGCTTGCACCACAAAGCCAGGTTCTTCAGGGAACATGAAAAGTCTGTCTGCCTTTGCAAGAGCTGGTACAAGGATTTAGTGATTTTGGCTGGATCCTCTTCAGCTCCTGATGGCAGAATGTAAGTATTGCTGCCCTTAATAAAAAAAAAAAAAAAAAAAAAAACAACCAAAAGACAAACAGCAAAGCAGACAGTAGACATAAAGGGTAGGATTCAGCTGAAGTCACCTACATATAGCCATATGTATGTGACCTCATGTCAGCTTAGGGCTTCAGGTCCTACCATGCTCAAATCACCTCATCCGAAAATGAAGCTGTACGTGATCTCCTGGACAGCTCCCTAATTTCTGCTGAGCTCACTTTATCCGCATGGGGATACCTACACACAGACATCTAACGGTAGGTGTCCTAATTTAAAAACTGAATATATCTGAATTTTGTCTTTATGAAAGAGAGACCATGAAAACTAGGACACAGTGCTCTTGTTTGTTGGGATCAGCCTTCCCTTCTCACCTGTACCTCTGAGCATCCAGAGAGACTGAAGCCTTGGGGGTCCTGACAGTAATTACAGCGTAGGGCACCCATAATCATTCTCCTCTCTGAAAACTGATCCCATCATATAAAAAATGGAGGAGTAACCACTGGCTGTTTTTCTCCCCTGTTTAACAACTTTGAGCAGTCCAAATAACACACACTTCATTCCAAATTCTTGCTGTTTAAGTTTGCCCCCTAATGGGAAATAGCTCCAGTGTCCATCAAATTCCTTTCCTCCCAACCATTGCCTGCAGGGAGTGTGGCTGGGAAGGGAATGGCTCCAGAGCACACCCAGCTCCATTTTCCCCCATGGACACTGGCAGGAAATGATTCCAATTAATTTAGCTTTAGGAACGCTGTCATCTGTACTGACACAGGAAAATCATGGGACCATCATCAGCTGATGGTTTCTTTGCACAGTGTTCTAGGTGGCTGATAAGAATTGCTGTGCTAAAGGATGATAAACAAGGGTGAAGAAAAAAAAGAAGTTAAGCTCCAATCCGATACACCCTGAGGCTTCCCAAAATGTGGCAAGGATCAGCTCAGTACCTGGGTATGCACAGTGTTTATTAGCTCTGCTTTTCTTATCATCAATTTCTGATTTCATTTTAAACATCTACCAGAAGAACTCAAATGAAAAAAAAAATCAATTTTACACTACCAGACAAAACTGGAATAGATAATACCCACCAAGGAAAACAATGTAATCAAATCTGCACCACAGTAGAGCAAAGTAACTCATTGCCTGGTTAGGTAAGCATGCTGTATGTATGGGGCACAAAAGATGTGAAATTCCAACTGACTTCAAAAGCAAGAGAATCAGGCCTTTCAGAAAACAACCTATCAAATATACATTCACTAAACCCCACAGGCATAACCGTAACTGTATTTATTTCACAGAATTATTAAATTGCAGTATCACCAGGCAGCAAAGCAACATTTGGCTTGCTCTCCATTGAAAAAAACTGAGAAATGCTGTACATGTAAGATTTGTGGTACCTCATGCCTGCCAGTTCTCTCCATGCTTCTAAAATACCAATTTCAATTGAGACCTGGCAATCTTATGTATATGTAAACAGTCCCAAATTACATGCAGTGCAAAATGTGCCAGGATCAGAAAGCAAAATACTACTGAGAATGGCTTTTTCCTACAAAACAGAAACTGGAAGTGCAACTATAGACTCTGAATTCAATCTCATCTCTAATAAGAAGCCATTGGTCTTGCACTGTCACAGTAGCACCACTTAAAATTCTCTTTATTAGAGATTATCACCACAGGAGGCAGGAAAAGGGATATGTGGCACTTCTGTTTGACCCCTGAACATCCCATATGCTTCAGGAGTCAGAATGTGAAACAAAGCAAGAAAATAAAATCTTGTACAGGAGATGCAAAATAATATAAAGGTGAATTCCTTTGGAGAGGAAACAAGCACCTCAGGCCACCTCTCATGAGCAGACAACTAAAAAAGGGCACTGCAGAACATGAAGGAGCCCTGACAGATGATCCAAGTGTCTGGGGAGTGTATAGGATTTCAGGACTGCCTAGGTTTGTCTTCTACACTGAATTTCATATGGAATGTTTAACAGAATTACTTGAAGCAAAAACAAGAAAGTACTTGCTAAAGGAACTACTCAGAGTAGTTAAAATAACAGGACAGTCACAGGAATGCATTAATCTTACTTACTCCCTGATTCACCTCCTCTGCCTGAGAGTGTGGAGAGGTGAGAGGAAGGAGAACAAGACTTCCAGTTTGCACAGCAGGATATAAGCAATCCTGTGGGCTCCTACCTTGGTACCCTAGTGGTCTGCTATCACCTTTACTGAGACTGCAGACACAAAGGTCTACACTTACTTTCCAAAACCCAAACCAAACGCAAAAGATGAACCTGAGGAAAAGAAAAATTAAAAATAAACCTTAAAAATTTGCAAATAGGAAACATCAGGGGGAAAAAACCCAAACTCTTCTACAATAATAGCTTCCTGACATACTTCAGCTCTAACTTCTTTTTATTTTTTATAGGAAGAACACAGAAAGTATCAGTCTGGAAAATAATAAAAGAAGGAAGCACGTCTAGATGTCTTTTTGCAGCCGCAGGTGCCTGGAGCCAGCATTTATACTGAAGATAAGGGGTATAAAGAGCTTTCAGATCAGAAAATCATCCTCTTCTGCCCAGGGCTAGGAAGCTACAGATGCTGCAAACCAGTTGTAAGAGCAATTCTGACTGAGGACATTCCCATGTAATTGGAGAAAGACCTCTAATCATCTACAAAGCAAAGCTATGGAGCAGTCTTTCAAAACGAGTAGTGGGAGTAGAATTCAAATCTATAAAGACAAATTTCTCAGGTGTAGATATCATATGACTGTCTAGGTTAGCAGTGGGCTGGACAAGGTGATCGAGGTCCTTTCCCATCCATACCTGTATGCCTCCACGTAACGAACACAATGAAAGATGGCAACTGTGGCACAAAGGCCACACATCATCATTTCGGATTTTTTCTGCTGAGGTAACCCGCTCACTTGCATCTAGGTAAATAAAGTAGATCCAAAATAAAATACGGTAATTCCTACAAACCAAGAGCAAGAGAATGATAGAGAGTTGAACTTCAACATTTTGATCAAAAATAATTACATGGTTAGCAAAGTTTAATTTACATCCATGACCTAGTTTCCAGAATGCCAAAATTCATTAAGTCCCTGTCCTGGGATAACCGTAAAAGGAGGTATTCTATTACCACACACGTATTTCCTCGATAAGCTGAATTGTTGACAGTTACACACCTGGTCCCTGAGGCTATGCTCATGTGAGGTAGGGTGGTACTCCTTATCTCAACTGAGATAACCATTCCAGCTGACAGCAAGCACCACCCACCTCGAGTAGATCATTGCAGCTAAAGGCCCATTGCACCACCCATCTTGAGTAGATTATCTCTGTTAATGGCCCATTACTGAACTTGATAAGTATGGATGAATAGACCATCCATACTTGATAAGTATGGATGAATAGACCTTCAGAACCACCCTGAGTGGATTATCTCGGCTAATGGTCCATTACCAAACCAGATAAAACACCAACTGATAGAATGTCAGAAACCGTTTGCTCCCCAGAGGAGGAGGCCCCGGTGGCCTCATGTGAGCTCATTGCCGAAGCAACTGATACAACGTCGGGAAAATCCTGTTCCATTGTGGAAGTCCCCGCCCCTGGGGGAGGTACCAGCCAAGAAACACGACATAAAAGCAGGCTTTGAGATGGGAGGAATCACTCCACTCCACTCCTCTGAACTGCACTTGACTGGTCTACTGGACTGCACTACCAGGACAGGACTACCAGGACTAGACTACCAGACAACTGGAAACCCAGAGGACTCTGGACCACCATCACTGGATACTCAGCGGACCAGGCCTTTCTACAGGACCAGTGCCTAAGTGGACTACACAGCTACCACCCTGGTTAACGGGTTATCAGGTTGTACTGTGACTCTGTCGGTTTGTTTAGGCCAGTGTTTCTGTATTCCTGCATTTATTTCAACCTTTTTATTAAAACTGTAATTTTGACCTAAAATCTCTCGAGGTATTTTGTGTGGGGTTCATTTCCCCTGCTGGTTCACATTCAAACCAGTACAGTCCTAAAGTCAAAATTTGTCTTCAAAAGTGCTTACCAAGCCACAAATACAGTCCCATGAGCAGTACATTCCAGGTATCCAGCACTGTAACACTGAGCCAGAAGCTGGAGTCTGACTTTGGACAGCTTGGTCCCTCAAACACTGTCACTGCGTGAGAAAGGCACTCCAACTCTACTGCTTGTACCAGCCACATGTCTGTCCTTCCCACAGGCACATTCCTCCCTCTGACAAACTGAAGGGAGAGGAGGGGCAATGGCAATATTTGGATTAAACTGATTAATTTGGAAGTGATCCAGTTCTAATCAACACTATTAAAAGAAAACCCCACTTTCGCTTCCACTGCCAAAACTAAGCCTTAGTCTTCCAGAGCATCCAGCACTAACAAACTCAGATGCATTTCATGTAGCTATTCACGTATGGTCAGACAAAATGGGAAAAACAACTGCTGTCTTCCAACATGTTAAAAAGATTCAGAACAGTTCAATCCAAATCATCACATATGAAAATATGTTCACCACACTTGCAAAAATTTAGGACCACCTTTTATTTAATTATTTCCAGGAAATAATGGAAGATTCCTATTAAAAGTTAAATCCTGTGACCACTGTTAGCAGCGTGCACAGTGTAGGAGATCCTGTTTTAATACAGCTTTCAGGAATTAGATTGTTCACCATGCTTCAAGATGTAGTTTGAAGTAAATGTCTGGTTATTAGTTGAACCCATTATTATAAAAGTGAGCAATTCTATGGCAACAGAATACATGAACAGCTGAAAGAAATACAGAATCATGAATCCTAAGCAAATAAAAACCTTTCATAAAGGAAACATTCCAAAATATATTTCCAAACAATGGTTGACTGCAACCAAGAAATTCACACCCTGCTGTGAAACAAACAGTAATAATTTCTAGCAGACACTGGGTCTCAGAAGCAAACAATGATCCCCTTTCTTTCCCCCTCCTCTTCCAGGCTGGTTTACCAAAAAAGTGTGATTAAAAGAAGCATATATTAAATAAAAGAAATAAACTCACTTCCAGCTCTGAGGAGAGAGTAGCTTAGCAAATGCATTTTTTCCTCAAGTGCTGTTTGTAGCAGAACACTCTTTTGAAAAATCAATCTACAAGCTTCAGAGTCAGCTTAACACTTCAAAAAATCACTTTCCATCAAAAGTATTTTTGGCATGAGGTTTGGCTATTGTTTTCAGCACTCCTTCCAAAGGCTGGTATGCTGTAACAGAGTGGCTACAAGCCCAGACCTCACATAGGTGACAGTGGCTGTACACAATAATTTTGCAGTTACTTGAACTTGCATGGAGCTCAAGGAGCTGGATGGGGACAATATTCACATACCCTATGAGCTGAAATCACCACCATTTTGTTTAAAATTACTTTGCACTTCAATGCAGTTAAAATTTTCTATTGAAACTATACGGCAAATTTCAGCCTTAGTCAGACAATGAATGTTTTGAGTTATCTGAGGCACTCCAATAATGCTACTAAAATTCACAACATTAAAAGCCAAGGGTTTTTGCTAAAACTCTGTGAGTGACAGTTTCTGGCACTCTCTTAGACAGGTGGGTGTGAGGATCAGCAATCAAATGTCAGGCACTGAAGGGCTACTAAGCCCCACAGGCGTTCTCCTGGCCCTTCAGGTTTGGGCAGGTGCAGCATCCTTCTCCCCAGGACCTCTCTGTTGTAGGACAGATATCCACAGGTCTGTTTTCTCTCTCACCCAGCCAATGTCAAAGGGAGGCAGCTCACTCATGAGCAAACCTCAAGCATGTCACAAGTTTTCGAGGTCTGTTTAACCCCTGAAAATTTGGGTCAATTTGAGAAATCTGTATCACCATCTGGAATAAAGACCAGTCTATGGGGCCTAAAGCCTTAAGAAAAGCAGAATCTCCAGAGATTTTTACTGGTCTTAGTGTCAGAGAAGAATTAAAGTGCAAATGTTGAGAGGGGTGGGGGGTTTCTTGTTTAATCATTAACATTTTGTAGTTGATCTTTTACGTTTTTGCAAACCCTGAAGCTGTTGTCTTTTTACCAAACCCGTTCACCTGGCAGAGGTATGAACTTTGGCATTTCAGAGATTTGGCTACCATGCAAGGATTGCATGTATTTTTTATACTACTTACACTATTATCATGAGCGTACACATCCTACTGGAAGAAAAACCACCCTGAAGAGGTTAGCTAATGCTGAATTTCTCTGTTCAAAGAACAAAAGAGTTTTCTGAAGCCTGATGAGACTGACCCAATTTTACAGAAATCTCAGGAATCTGTTACTACCCAGTAATAAAATAGTAACAGAAATCCAAAAATAAAAGCACTTTAACAACAGAGTTATGTGTAAATTATTTTGTATTGCCAGCTGTTCTAAAATGCCATTCTAAAACTTTTCCTTCTAGAAATTTTTCTGCAAGTTTTTTCTGAGTTAAAACTTCCAGACATGACAATTTTTAAAGGCAGAAATTTGAACATTTTTATTGATGCAAATGGTCTGTAGCATGCCATGTTTCAGATGGATTATTTAAGGTTTCTCTATTACTGTGTTTGTGGTCTTTTTACCTCCCTCTTGCATTCTATAAATAAAAATAACTCAATTTAAATGCAGACCATCCTTATATGATGTGTGGAGCAAAGACTCTCTCTCTCTTTCTTTCCTTCTTTCTTTCTTTCTTTCTTTCTTTCTTTCTTTCTTTCTTTCTTTCTTTCTTTCTTTCTTTCTTTCTTTCTTTCTTTTCTCTTTCTCTTTCTGTTCTTTCTCTTCTATCTATCTATCTATCTATCTATCTATCTATCTATCATCTATCTATCTATTTCCATGGTACTCAGAGCAAAGAGTCAATTGGACACCATGTAGTACAAGTATTTAAAGCAAGTTTGCTACGGAAAGTGAGGGGTGACCAATACGTTGCATCATTGTAAGCATTACTTAAATTCTGAGGTTGAGGTTGTTTAGAAAATTCATTACCCTCTGACAGAATCAGCCCCAGGAGTTTGTGTCGGTTTCTCTTAGGAAGCTGGCAATACAACTGCCAGAATGCTAAAAAAAAGAGATCTCTCACTTTTTTGTCTTGTTTGGGAAAAGGAAATATTTTCCTCTTAGTGGTTTTGATTAGCATAAGATGGCTTCTCTGCTGTGAGGGGCAATAATGCCTCTCAAGACAGAGGGGATAGTGAATCAAAGCCTTCATTAATATTTGTCCTGTAGATTTTTAGGATATGTAGCATTAGGGGAACAGATCTCTGGCTCTTCTACAAGTCCTCTGAAAGTCACTATTACAGGCCTTCCCTCTCTTCACCTCTTTGCGCAGGCAAACTGGAAATGATTTTTTAGAGAAAAGCCATTCTGTCTTACCTCTGTACATAATTACCAGATGTTTCAATGAAAGTCCAGCTTCTCTGCAGGAAGGAAGAAGCATCAACTTATGTCTGTGAAGGCTCCAAAGTGGACCTTGTTCTGCATGCAATCCCTCATGATTTCTCCCAAGCTGGATAACTGAATGCACCCCAAAGACCATCTTATTAGGAAAACGATTATGGACCTGAACAGGTGTGCCAGAACAACTACCAACTACATATCTATACTCTGATTAGTCCCTACTTGAAGAAGTAGAAATGAAAGTCTTAGAAACTCCAAGAGAATAGGGGACAAATGGCATTACATACAAAACTTGCATACCATATGGAAAAAGCTCTTCAAGCTTCATTTAGGTCTTTTTCCTACCACCCCTCTCCTTCTAAACCCTCAGCATGGAGATTAGGCTCACATGTCATCCAAAAGTTCAGCTGTATTGAGTGTTTGAGAATATGTTTCTGGGGGGAAGGAGTTAGCACAATGACCATTTGCAAATGGCCTAGGGAAAAAAGAGAAATTAGATGGATTCACATTTAGTGAATAAACTATTGAAGCTCCCTCGCATGTGGATGCCAAAGGTAAGTTTGGCCTTTTCAGCTCCATGTGTGTACATAGAAATATCAAACCACGCAGGCTTACAAAGCAGAAGCTATGCTATGTTTACTTAACAAATGAAATATAGATACCTAAATGAAAATTAAACAGTCAAGACTTTGTTATTGTAGTAGAGCCAAACCAGTGTAAAAATCCATAGAATAAATAATCTATATAATCCTCTGGTTAAAGTAATACAACAGAGTAACTCATATCAACTCCAAGAATTTCCTTATGCCTGTCTGCATGGCTAGGTCTCTGTCTTTAATTTAAACTGCAAATAGGATATGCAGTTATCTTCTGAAGGGCTTTGCAATTGCATTTCTCTAAATTGGTTGTAAGATTCAGCTCGTTCTTAATCTGGATGGGACGAGATATGTCATACAGAGAGCTCTGTTTGCAATTTCAGTTCAGAATTTTGTAATCAATTTCTTAATAGGATTATATTCAGGGTTCATTCAATTATCTCAGCACTGAGCCTTAAGTTTTCCTTGGCCCTACGCTTTACAGCCACACTCGTATTCTACTGTGACAAAGAATAAAATTGTTTACTCCTTATGTATTTGTTATTATCAGCATGCAGGGTAAATGACATAATGCTGAGCATGTCCTTAAAAAAATAGAAGATGGAAGAAAAGTTAGATATCATCTCCAAGCCAAGCGTACAGCAAGCAGGAGAGATATTCTGACTGCTTAGAAAATATTTAATTCAAAACCCTCAGAAGCCTGAAGTGTTAGCTGTCAAAGAAAAGGGGAAAATGGGAATAAGTAGGATCACATTTCTCTGAAATGATTTCACTGTTGATTTTCATAAGAACCAGAGACACCTCTTCGAAAATCCTGATGGACACTGATTGTAACTGCTCCCTCAGCCTGTGACAATCTCCTGAGGGCTGCTACAGAAAAGTCCTCAGGCAGAAACCAAGCCATGCTGTTTACTTTTGTTTCCTCTTTTTACAGGCTCCGTCCAAGTATTTTGACCCCAAAACTTTAAGGTTTAAAAAACAATAATACTGAGTGTCGATCAGTCTCTTTAGCAGTTACATCAGGTGCAAGAATATTAACTACAAAGGCTGTGAGCCAGTACAGGGCTTTGCCAAAGAACAGAAGCATAGAATCGTAGAATAGTTTTGTTTGGAAGAGACCTTTAAAGGTCATCTAGTTCAGCCCCTCTGCCATGAGCAGGGACACCTTCCACTAGAGCGGGTTGCTCAAAGCTTTATTCAGCCTGACCTTGAACACTCACAGGGATGGGGCATCCACAGCTTCTCTGGGCAACCTGTTCCAGTGCCTCACCACCCTCATGGTAAAAAAATTACTCCTTTTATGTAGTCTAAGTCTACTCTCGTTCACTTTAAACCATTCTCCCCTTGCCTGATCTCTACATGTCCTTGTCAAAAGTCCATGTCCAGCCTCTCATAGGTCCCCTTCAGGTAATGGAAGGTCCTATAGGGTCATTCCAGAGACTTCTCCAGACTGAACAGTCCCAACTCTCAGCCTTTCCTCACAGGAGAGGTGCTGCGGCTCTCTTATAATCTTCATGGCCCACCTCTGGACTTGCTCCAACTGGGCCACATCCTTCTTATGTCAGGGCCCCCAGAACTGGACACAGCACTCCAGGTGGGCTTTCACCAGAGCGTCCTGTTCCTTCATCTTGATGAAGAACCACAAGGTTTGTAGGGAGGGATGGGGGTGTGTATTTTTGTTATACACACAGATGTATCTGATAGTGGTATAGAAACACCTCGACAGAAGGTGCCTATGGATCACAATGGTGGTGTAATGGCCCCTGCATGGATGCCCTGGAGGGACACAGAGCAGTGGAAGAAGAGCCTTACAGAGTGGGCTGCAGACCAGCCTGGTTTTTGTAGAAACCTGCAGAAAACCTCAGGTCAGTCCAGCCCCACCGGCTGCCAGATCTCCTGTGTTACCTATGCTGGAGCAAACCCATTCACAGCTCACTCCAGTTCCTGCCCAGCCTCTCATCTCCCCACTGCTCCCCCCACCCCAGCCGCCCCCGCTCTGAGCTGGACCCCGGAAAAGGAAGGGGGCCTTATAAGGACACTTATAGAGGGGCAAAAAACACCAAAAAAAGCCTAAACATACGTCTGAAGAATTCCTCTATCACTAAGCAATCGAGCAGTCAGGAAACGTGAAAGGTCTGGGAGCACCAACTCAAAAAATTTTGTTAAAGTCATAACACACAGGAATTTGCACCAGTATTCCCACTGCTAAGTGTGATTTTATTTTTTTTCCTTGAAATAAATTATTGGAGTACAGATTGCTTCACAGAAAAAAAAATAACTGACAGAGCATCTCAAAAAGTTTGTTTTCAAATAATATTTATTATTATTATTACACAAAACAACAAGAACTTCTTTTCTTATTACCTTTAAAACCAAAACTTACTGTGATTTTTGTCAGTTTAAAAGCCAGCATAAACCTGATCTTGCATAAGGTGAGAAGGCAGACAGTACCTCTTTAAATTGGTTCAGAGGTATATGATGGAGTTTGTCTTCCATTATGGACACTTCCCACTTCAGCAAAGCACACAGGTAGGCAGCCCTTGCATTGTTTTCTTTTTCTTTTCTTTTCCTACCCTTATGATGCTCCATAGTGTTAGTCCTCAGAGAAGGAAGAGTTATGCAGTGGTCATGCACACCTCAGGGTGTCTTTTCTCTGAGAACCTCAGCTCTGTCCAAGGACCTAATGTTTCTTATTTGTGTATGAAAACTCTCAGATAAGAGAAGCAAGATAAAAAGGCAGCAAGGCAGTGTTACCAGAGGGCAATCAGAGTCTCAGCCCCACAGTGCTGAGCAGTCAATGGGAATAGCTCTGCATTTCCCTAGATCATCCCTGGACATCAGGCCTCCTCTACAGCCTCTTCAGACAACCCTATAAAGCATCAACTCCTAATAGGCTAAAGCAATGCTCGTATTTCTGGTGTTCCAGTCCCACGGGGTCACAAACCAGCTGCCAACAGCTGTGGGATGCAGCAAGGCCTGGCGTCATCTGGTTTGCTTCCCAAGGATACAGTCAGACTTGCGACAGTCAGACCTGGGAGCGACCAGGACTGCAGGAAGGGGTTCAAGCTGGAGAGGAGTCACGCAGCAAAAGGGTGGGGACAGAGGAGAAGGCAAGTTTTGTGGGCATGCAGTAAAGGCAGTAGTAACCCAGTGAGTGCAGGTGTTGGAGAGGTTAACTCTGGGGAGTTGTACTAAGCACTTCCTGTGAAAAATTCTGCCCATTCTGCCAAAACCCTGATGACAGGAGAGAATGAGATAGACATATTAATAGAATCTATTATTAATAGAATCTATTAATCTAAATTAATAGATCCTTCACTAAAGGTATGTATTCCTGAAGTTCAAAGTGTTTTCCCAGTTCACTGAACAAATCCTAATTTGCTGGGACATTTCCAGTCACTTAAGCTTAGAAATCCAGTCAATTACTAAAGAGAGGGAAGTTGGATTATTCCTGTACTTATCTTCTAGGAAAGCAAACTCTTGCAGACCATACTTAGCACATTAAGAGGGGGAAAAACCATCCAGAATTTTAGGAACATTTTAAGTTCTTGTGGGATAAAGGAACTAATCCTGACTGTGATAGTATTCTGACAGTATTATAAGAGAAAATAATGCATCCC
The DNA here is from genome assembly GCA_013397565.1 of Ptilonorhynchus violaceus. Lineage (NCBI taxonomy): Eukaryota > Metazoa > Chordata > Aves > Passeriformes > Ptilonorhynchidae > Ptilonorhynchus > Ptilonorhynchus violaceus. The sequence continues at coordinate 982,441 of VZRJ01011302.1, forward strand.
TCCAAAGTTATTCTATACACTTTGTATTGTACCTATTTATTCATTGGAAAGCATAACTGAATCATAAAAAAAATATGTGAAATGCAGTGTAAAATATACATGAGTTGGTTAAGGCTCATGTGTCTCATACACCAAAACAGAGAGCGTTCAATCTAGTTAGCTGTACCATCAGCATGAAGTGTGGAAAAAGGGAGGAAAAAATGCTCTGCCCAAGGCAGAAACCCCTAGCGGCAGGTGCTCAGAAGTGGAGGAGGATTAAGCCTCCTGGCTGACAGACACTCTTCTCCACTGCCCTGAGCTAACACGAGGTCGCTGGGCATGCTGAGCAATGGGCTCTGGAGCTGTCTCCACTCCTTTCACTTAGCTGAAGACCTGAAGCAGATTATTCCAGGTGCAAAGCAGCAATTTTTTTCTGATGACAGAGTGTGTACATTTGTGCAGGCGGCTTTCACACGAGCACATTTGAAGCTTTGCTCTTGTGGTGAGAAGAGGTTGAGTATGCGCTGCACTTCATGGAAGTAAGGAAAGAGCAGATGCTCAGGCTGACTACCAAGGCAAAGCTCCCAACTTCAATAGAGATATTTTGAGATTTTTAACATCCATTTCCTGCAGATAGGGTCTGAGGTGGTCATTTAAATTGAACTGTTGTCCTTGACAATACAAAGGATGTTAAGTAGGGCTTCCAGAAATGCGCACACACCTGTCTCCAAGGGCTTGAAAATCGGCACAGTAATATTTAAGTCAGCTGAAAAAGCTACAGGATTAGATAAAATCTCCTCCAGTTAAAGAACTGGCACTTTGGTTATTTCGTCATTCCCACAAACGTAGTGTAGATCACAATTGCATTAATCATATTTGGAAACTTTTCTCTTGCAAATACCAGTTGTTTCCTCTTCTTGAATAGATTTTTTTTTGCTAAAGTTTCATTATATAAAGCATCTATTTTCAAGGACCACTAATAATTTTAATATGACTTCCTTATACCTGCAGGTGCTCTCATCTGCATTCACAGTAGTGCTCACAGCCAACTCTGAAGGCAGACAAGTTCTCTGCAAGGACTGAACAGTGTCTTGTGTGTTTTCAGTAAATATAAATTTCTTAACCATTGTTCAGCTGCTTGTGAGGGCCGGATTTTAATGTTACAATAGAAAAACAAGTTAAGGACACACCTGTAAGAAAGTCTCAGTTTTTAGCACAAATTTACATGGCCAACTTTGCAAATAATAGCCTAGTGTTTCATGTGGTCTTGTTCCAGAAATCCTAGAGAGAGTTCAGTTGTTTCCACTCCAAAGAAGCAAAACATTTCATTGCCCTCTGCGATTTCTTACACATTTTATCTATAAACCTTCAGACACCAAAATGAGTGCAGTAAGCCAAGCATACAAAGTAAATGATATATATTTTGAATTGTGTGCAGTAAGGGACCAAGAGAACTAACAAGAGGAATACAAGCTCTTCTTCCACCTATGGTCATGCTTTTCTGCTTACTTGAGTTCTTTGAGATTATCTAGCAAGGAACCAATTCAGAATTCGCTGGATGGCTATGCCTCTAGGACCAAGTCCTATTTCAGCATGGTCCAAAACATCTGAGATAAGGAAAAGAAAGACAGAGAAGGTGGGTTTTTTTACTTGCAAGAATTTATTTCTCATGCAAGCTATAACCAGCATTTCTGTCCTCCTGAAGATACCTGGGCAACCCTGGTACAGAAGCCTGAAGGACCACACTATTGCTTTTATCGATCTTGCATCTGAGTGGGCACTTTGCTGCTAGGCAGCATCATGTGCCCTGGAATCGATATTTTTAGTTCAACAGCTGGCCTTTGGGCCAAAATAAAGAGCATATCACCAAAAATTTTGTTTTTGCTTTCTTGGAAGCAGTCCCATATTTTGTTCCAAATCAAGCAAACACTTGTCAGGACCTAAACCAAAAATTTCGATCAGCACTGGTGCAACTCCAAATGTACACTCCTTCAGACAAATGGTGAGGACTTCTACCTGAGGCATGGAAAATTTAGGTTAAATCTCATTCTCTATGTAAAGTTACTTAATTTTTATCATACACCTTCTACGTGTGTTGTTCTTCAAGTGATAAGGGTTGTCTGGGCACAGTTCCTTCACTCTCTTGTTCACACCACAGAGCTTTGTGGAAAACCCTGGGCTACTGCCTGGAGGAGGAGTTGGATTATGTCTCCCGCTCCCAGCACGTCTCACCTCTCGGTGCATGTCCCGTTGCATACTTTTTCCAATATCTGCACATTAATAATGGATGGCATAGCACTACCACGTCACTCTGAGTAACATCTGCCTGCAAATACCCTTTAACCTTGCAGTTCATAACCTGTCCTCAAAAACACTGAGATGGGAGGAGGAGGGGAAGGAGTTGAAAATCCTTCTTGGGAAGAGCAAAAAGTTGTCAAAACTTGGTCTTCCACATTCCTGCTGGACTGGCTATTGAGCAAATTACAGAGATGCCTGATTCCCTTCTATTCATCTAGCATAAAACAACAGAATGAACACTACCCAGCAAGTTCAGGCAAATAGCTTTAGGATGCCAAATCTGCATTTTTCCTTGAAGGAAATAATCCCTCTCCCCAGCCCTGTTTCCAAGGGGATTAAAAAGAATCTGTCAGCCCATCCCTCCAGGCTTGCCTATACAAAAGCAGCACTCCATAAGAGCATTTCTCTCTTGAGTCAGAATAGTTTTTCCATCTAGTAAATAAAATATTTTTTGGTCCTAATAAAGAACTATTCATAGTTAATATCTTTAACAAGAACTTTTTATACAGTTCCAGAAAATAAACCTGCAACTAATATCCTGAGACTGAGAGTTTTACTGATCTTGCCAAGTCAATCTAGTGCATTGCTTTAGAGAGTAAGAAAGATAAAATAGACCCTCTGGGTGGGATTTCTCAAAATGGGCTCAGAGGAGAGCAGTTCTAGAAGCATATGGATAGCAGGAAAACTACCCTTCTCCACTCTGGTCCCTGAACAGAAAAAAAACATTCGTATTTCATTCCTGTCCCTCACAGCAGTGACACATAAATGTATTGTAGATCCTTTCACTCAGATAAAACCCTTACCTTCCAACTCACCATCCTTATTTCACTGTGCTGAACACAGGATGGCCCCAAAGGACAACACTGCACTGAGCATTGTGAAAACTTCTGGGAAGTTCATGGCCAAGAAATGTAGAGGCATGGAAAGCATGAAGTATACAACAGGACAGAATGGAAAAACAAAGATAAACACAACACAGAGAAAACAAGGATTTTTTCATAAACAATTTTTTGAGAAGAACAGATGGATGGAAACACTAAACAAAGGCTGCAGCAACAGTCCTTGGCACAACGGGATGAGTTGGAGGGAGGGGGGCAATTGCCTATAACACCAATACCAAGAAGAAGGGGTTTACACAAATTTAGTAGAGCAAAGGACTTAACTGCTTGCCCAGCAGCTTTCTGTGCAACTCAGTACTGAAATGAGTGATCTTCTGGAAGGACTGGACTTCATCAGCAAAGCATTTATTATCATTTTTGTGTCTGGCTACATCAGTGAGGGGTGCTGGGACTCCCTGTCATGAATACATGTGCCCCTGTCAGTCAGGGCAGCAAAAAGCCACTGGATTATCCTTTAGCCAAGATAGAGTAAGCCAGAAAACACAATACAGAAGGCCTTCAGTTGCTGCAGGATCTCAAGCACTGCTACCCAGCTTCTGGGTGGGAGTCCCAGAGACTTTGTGGAAAGAAAAAGTTCATGGGATGAAAGAGGGCAAGCAAGGATTCCTTTGATAGGGATAGGCTCTGAAAAAAATTTAAATGGTAATTTGTCCAAGTAGATTGAGCATGGGTATGCCCAAGGCACAAAGGGGTGTGCAATACAAAAATCTCCACCCTGCTATAGCTGGCTGTTGAACTACTAGTGGTGTAGTTATCCTGTCACAGTACTGTATGAACACAGTAGAGTTTAATCAACTGCTTAAAAAGGCAAAACTTCTTACATTGTGCCTGATAGTATACCAGAATTTTTACCAGCCAGACCTGATCTAGTAGTTCCACATACAACTGTGCTCTGTCTTGTAGATCTACCTGAGCGAGTATTTTTACCAATTTTGCAGTTCATAATCTGGATACACCCCAAGTATCCCTAGTGATGTCTCCTGGAAGCATCTCCTCTTTTACGAGCCCTAGAAGCCCACCGTTAAAAAAATAGCTTCTTAGGGACAACTACTAGTAAAGTTCTATGTTGAAAAAGTCTGGGTAAAAGAAGACCTTAAGAAAGATGAGGAACAGCTGACCAAGGAGATTTCTCTTGCGTTCTCAATGTCCCATGAGCACAGTGTGGTGATCACCTCAGACAGTGCTTGGGGTTCTAGATGGTCACAAGACACAGGCAAGCACTACAGTCGATGCAGTATGAGGATTGTTATTGAGCATCTACAAAGAGAAGGAAGAGTGGTCATTTTTCTCACACAGTCACGAAGACCTGAATAAGCAGTGATGGCTCATAGATTCACTGAGACTTGCACCTACCTTCATTTTTGCAGTGGTTCTTCTATGCAGTAGTAGGACCCCTTCAGGAGGTGGCATTCCCCAGCCTCAACGCAGTGCAGCCAGGAGTTGAACACTCAGCTCTGATTCCCTTCTGTTCCCTGGCACTGCAGAAATACAGACACTTCCACAGACATGGATTCCTCTCATAAATGCACAACAACGGGATGAGAATGGCCACAAGCTGCAGCAAAGGAAATCGTGACAAGATACAAGGCAAAAACTTTTCCATCATGACTGCTGATGAAACAGGTTTCCCAGAGAAGTTTTGACATCCCTTCTAAATACTTGATGGGACACAGAGCAAGCTGCTCTGTGATGCTGGCCCTGCTTTGGCCAGGGGCTTGGGCCCAACGATCGTGGACGTCCTTCCCAGTGAACTGTGCTGTGAGAGTGCTCTCTGCTCTACCCTCAGTCCTGACCAAGCACAGCTGATCCTGGGTGGAACAGGACAGTGCATTTCTCATCCAGCTCCACACTGGCCTCTCATACAGCTGATAACAATTTAGCACTTGACTCCCAGTCAGCCTGTGAGAGACAAAGCTTAGTTTGCTGCATCTCAAGCACCATCCATGAATGACCAAGGCCCCACTCCCCCTCACAGGTCTGCACAAAGTGAGGGACCTGAAGCTGTGACTTGTCCCCCAAGGTCACGTTGTATTCTTTGTCCCTTCGACTCTCCCTTTTCATTGCAGCAAGACCTGCAATGTCTGACTGCGTCTGTCATGTCACCATCACAGCCCCACAGCAACTGAGTGTGCACAGATCCCAGCCATTCTGGGTGAAGACTTCCACATGTGCAAGGCAATTAATGACTTGCAAGTAGAAGTCCTAAAGCTTCTGCTTGCACAATTTCTTGCCTCCAAGGCACAGCTGAAGCTGCAGAGGCCATGCCTTGCTTAGCCAGACCTCAGGTGTTACCAAAGAACTGTTTAGATCTGCTCATCCCTCTGAATGCTCAGAAGACTTAGCATTGCCCAGAACCACTCTTTGAAAATGCCAGGATTTGAACAGCTTACTGGCAATCTCTTTTCCTTCCTTTATCCCTGCTGAAATCTAGCTATGATTAATACTCACGTGTTCTGTTGCATTCTCTCTTAGCCGTACGAACAGACTGCTCAAAAGCCTTCAAGGCTTTGTTCCTCTTGATGGGGTTTTGTTGGCCAATACAAAACCTGGATGAAATTACAGCCTGACTGAAAGCCATAGCACATCATCCTCTTTAAAATCCTAGAGCTTCCTGACATAGTAATGAGCCGCTTTGGAGTATTCATCCTGATGTTTTACATTGCAAAAACCACAGGGTGATGTCCTTGGCTAAAACAGAAGGTGATGGGATCAGCAAGGCTGAAGCTGAGCCTCCTGCTCTACCACATGTGCTCCTGTATGTGCTCTTGACTTCCGTGATAGTGGAGGCCTCAGGAACCACTAATGAAGAATAGCAACCCAGTCTGCCCTTCCAGACAGAGCTTCCAAAAGGAGAGATTTGGGGAACTGTTTGGATGCTTCCACCATCCCAGTGCTCTGGATAGGGTGGCCTTCCCACACCTTGAGAAAACAAGTTGACAGTGTGCAACTGAGCTATACCAAGTGATGCCTGAGACACCACAGTACAATTAGGGATAGCACCACAGCTGGAATGCTACCAAAAATGGGAATTTTGCTTATAAAAAGATTTGTCTTGAGAGAAAAATAAGGTAACACCCAAACATTTAGGTAGATAGGGCAGTAATGTCAAGTAATAATTCTGAAAGGGGACTTTGTGAATTTTTATTTCATGCTGCCTGAAAGTTTATAAGAAGTCCTTTCTCAACTACTACTTCACACCACAGGATGTTCGTCTGAGTCCACCTCATTCACTTCACTAAGCATCTATCATGCAATACTGAGGTAAATACAAGGAAATGGTTTAGGATTGCCCCTACCTCTGAGAATAGGCATTAGGAGGTGACCCACCTTGTGCTTGGGATGAAAGAAGAGCTGAAAGGAGGGCTACAGTGTTGCTTTTCTTCAGCTGCTCTCCCAAAGGACCAGGAAAGCACCCCAGCCACACCTGGGGCCATGCAAGGGTTTGCCTTGTGATAATATGTGCAATGTCCTTATATGCCCCTTACAATATCCAGGAACTGATGCCTTAAATAAAGAAAAGTCATTCTAATGCGCACAGGTTACCTCAGACGTGAGCCAGGAGGACATTTCTTGGGACATTGCACTTATAATGCCATCAAGTGTTTCAGACACTGCCTGAAGAGTGTTTCTGTCACAGCACACACATTTGCTTTATACTTGTCCTTCTCACAACTGCAATCTCAGTTCTCCAAACGACAGATTCTTGCATTGAGTCACATGAAATGGCCAGTATTATATGAGTCTCATCTGGCTTGCAGTGCCGTCCTGTTAACATGAATCCCTGAACAGACTTTCTTTGGCAGCCTGACCACTCAGTGTTCACTCCAGAGTGGCCCTGGTGTTAAACATGGGACAACAACAAGTGTCTTAGAAAAGATCCCACAAACAAAGCTAATTTTATGTCTGTTCTGCTGTGTCTACAAGAGTATAATGTTCAGGGAACATGCAAGTTAGCTTAGCACCCAGACTGGCAGAGACAGCTGAGCAATGAGACTCTTTCTCTGGCTAATCCCTTGGTGGGAACATGGCCCAAAAACCCTCATACTTTAAAGAAAAGGTCCAAGGCTTTGACATCCGACAGATATTTGAGTTTTTGCTGATCTTGCTATGTGACTTGTATCTTAGTTCACTTAATAAAACTATAAAGCTGAAAGGAAAGGCCCAGATGGATATATTTTAAGAAAAGTCTCTTTTTCCTGTCTCCCCCTTCACTGAACATCCATTTCATAGGGGACAAGGTTGGCAGGGTTTGGGCTCCAGCCATGAGGAACTCAGCCCAGCAGCCTGTTTGCTGGGGGGAAGGATCGATGCATTCAGCATGGCTCCTGTTGATGCCATTATAATGGGTTTACATTAACACAGTTGTGCAGTGAGCATAAACTTTCTAAGCAGAAAGGTCCGCTTCAATTGCCCTGCCAGTGTGTTTGCATACGCCTGCCAAATAAACAACATCCCCTGCCGGGTGACTGGAAGCAAGTGTAGGACATTCTGAGTGCATGATGCTAATCCTTGCCGTGTAACCTCATCCCTGCTCTACAAAGGCTGCTCCCATCACCGGGTCTGACAGGCTTACCCAGCAAAGCCTGTGGGCTGGCACTGAGACCTGGATGTGAGGCCACTCTGAGATCCCGTCTGGAGCTGAGCTGAGGATGCAGAAATCCTGGGGCTCATGCCCTGCCCACCTACGTCCTCACGCAGAGTCTTGTCATGCACAAACTTCCAGGCAGAGAGGGGTGTGCTACAGAGGGATATCAGAGCCACGGAGAGATGGATACCCAGGGCGTGGAGATGGCACCGAGTCCCATGGCCCTGCAGGACGGTTGTCATCGCTCCTGCTGCAGCCACACATGGCTGTTCCTGGCTGACACTGATGGTGGAGCCTCGGTGTGCTTCTCACAGGAACAGGTAGGGTGGAGGGGTGCTTGCTGCAAGTGAGGGCTGTCTCCACAGCAGTCGAGGAGACTATGGCAAATCCACCAAACTGTCTACAAAGATGTGAAGTGGACGTGTACCAAGTGGCAAAAGCATCATGACTGTGGTTCATGTTTTCTTTTTCTCTCTCCCTCTGACCGGAAGACTCTGATCTTATCTTGCTCCTTTTAGCTTTGAGGGGTTCACAGTTGTTTACCGTGCACGTTGTGACAAACATCCTCAACTAGGCAGAAGTTATCCACACTTCACAACTATGATATGAGCTCTGGTACAGCAGAACATGGCAGACAAACCTTAATAGCATGGTTTTATTGTATTTGGTGCCCAGATTTATATCCTTGCCTTATACTGCACTCAGTTCTGTCCCAATCCACTGGGTGGAGACTGATCAGAATTGATGTGGGGTATTGCTCATTTGCTTGAAGGAAGAATGGCCATGGAAGAATTTTTAAAAATATTTTCCATGGAAAGGGACGGTGTGGTTTTCTGTCTTTCCAGTCTCCTATGGTTACTTTTATTCTTCCACTGCCATCTGCATCCCTGATGCTCCTTGTCCGTGGGCTTAAGCTAACCTCTTGATACCAGAGGAAACAACAACTACATGTTTTCTCTGCCCACTCCCTTAAAATGTAGAGTAGAAAACTGCCTGGGGCTAGTATGAATATTAAACCAAAAGTCTTCTGAACAGCTCTCCTCACAGGGGACTACAGGCTTTTGCTCCCTCTCTTGTACACAAGGCAGATCCTTGTGTCCATATCCAGATGTCCTACAGTCCATCTGCATATGAAGATCGGTGGGACCAAGGGGCAGAGCAGAGAAATACTAAATAAAACCAACATCCCCACCCCACCAAATAGGACATGCACCAGTAGGTGCTGTCTTGGAGCAGGGACCTGAACACTGTCCTGCCCCATCCCAGCAGGACGTGACAGTAACTCCATTGCTCAGGGTTTACCTGCAGTGACAACTGGATATCTCCCTGTGGGCAGGGGCAAGAGTGACGAATTTCCCCTACAAATACAGAGGTTTCTCTGGAATCCTTAATTTCTTTTCAGCCCCTCCCCTTTGTCTTTATGGCACTTTCCCATTATTCTGCAAGAGGAGTGAAACAGAAACTTGTGCTACCTGCTAGCAAGGGCTCATTTTACAGGGGTAACACTGCTGCTTTCCCAAGGCTCCTGGATCAGCTTGTCTGGCTCTCAGGGAAGACTCTCATTTGGTGTCTGAAGGTGACTCTGAAAGTGTCCAAAGAGCTGCCGCAGAGCCTGAGACTTTCTATTTGCTCCCAGCACAAAATGTGATGTTGGCACAGGGCGCATGAAGCTTTCCCAACCTCCCTGTGCCTTAAAACACCATGGGCCATATCCACACGTTTTAACCCTTGGGACATTGGTGTCTCAGAGCATCACAAGCCAAAATAGCTCAGGAAACTGAATCTCCAGTGCTGAGCAACTGTCCAAGGGTCCCAGGGCACGGAGGCTGCCACATAGATCCCAAGTACTGGGCAGCACCATCTTCAGGTGTGCTTCCCTGTCCTTGGGGGAAGGCACCATCTTCTCAGCTAACCTCAGCCGTCATGGCCTGTGGGAGAGACACACACACACACCACCTCCCTGCTCCATAGGATTCAGTCCAGCAGCCACACTGTAGGTAGTACAAGACTTCTGCTGCTCTAACTTCCGAGCCCCATGCAGATGCAAACGCCGACCCTGACAGGTTTAGTCATTAGACCAGCCACTGCAGCTGCAACAAAACCATTACCAGCAGCACAGCCCTGCAGCCACAGAGGCACCCCATGCTCCAGAACTCCCTGGGCAGGCACAGTCTGCAGCATGGGCCTTGGCACTGCATGGTCCAGGCTGAGCATCACCTTCCCAGGTGGAGGGGAAAAAGAAAATGGGAGAGGCTTGAGGAAGGCAGGACCTGAAAGCTGTGTGTAGCCAATTGATGAGTGATGTGCAGCTGCTGCAATGGTCCCCTTCCCTAAGCAGTGGAATGAGTGAACTAGATGATAGATACTCAGACCTTAAATATGCCTGGGATCTCCCAGTATTGTTCAAATCACCAGAAGACAGGAGGGATGTATAGAAGATCACTTCTTCAGTCTTAGCTAGTGCACAAGGAAGAATGCAGGAGCCATAAAACCAGATAAAAAAGCAGAACAAAAGGCAGTATGACTGTGTCCCAGCATTTGTGCAGCAATGCCATTGCAGCAAAGCTCGAAACTCACATATTCTCACACTCATCTTCTCACTAGCACCAGGATCTGACAGAATGACTTGCAGTGGCACAGAGGACAAGACAAACAATATAGCAGGGTCTCATCACACCTTCTGGGTCCCCTGGACCTTGCTCTACTCCATCACACCACTTCTGGATGTTTCTAACTGCAAATCTTACCTCTTCAAGGATGGGAAGACTTGAAGATTTGGAAATTGTCAGTGGCAGACATGGGAAAACAGCATTCATTCTGCATTGCAAACTTTCTCTGTCTCCCTCTTTTTTTCCTTATTTTTTTTTATTATCTTTGTTGTTCCTTTGACAGGGGAGCCTCCCAGGTCCCTGGCTCCTACCACTTGCTTGCCACTGTCAGAGTTAGCAGCAATAGGTTCCTCTAAAATAATGATCACCCACTGACAGCCCCAGTGGGATGAGGCTGCTACTCCAGAGCTCTCTTTTTTGCTTTCAACTTTCCTCCTTTTTTCACAGATTGAAACGTGGCTGATAATATTGGAGCCAGGGCTTTTTAGGTTTTTTTTAGGCATATTTCAGAAGAGTCTTCTTGCAGCTCTGAGCTCTTTCAGGGCTCCAGCTCTCCCTGCAATCAGAAATAAGGCCACAACTACACCATGTTGATACCGCCCTGGGCAAAAGCGCAGCTGGTAACCTTAAGCTGCTACTGGGTGCTACAGAAATCGCCTGTGGGTGAAAGGAAGAGTTTGTTCAGCATCTCACCCTTTTAAACCTTTCTTTAGGAGAAGAGCCAGATGCTGCTTCCATATTCAACTCCATCTCCCCAAAGTGATCATATGATTCTTGTCCTCGAGTGAACGGTGTGCTTTTACTTCAGTAACCCTGCTTGGCAGGTTACCATGTGAATTTGTTATTTTCTACATGACAAAGTGCTTTCCAGTCCAAACTTTTCTCTTTCTTTCTTTTTCTTTCTTTCTCTCTTTCTTTCTCTCTTTCTTTCTCTTTTCTTTCTTTCTTTCTTTCTTTCTTTCTTTCTTTCTTTCTTTCTTTCTTTCTTTCTTTTTCTTTCTTTCTTTCTTTCTTTTTCTTTCTTTCTTTCTTTCTTTCTTTCTTTCTTTCTTTCTTTCTTTTTTTATTTCTTTCTTTTTCTTTTTCTTTCTTTCTTTTCTTTTCTTTCTTTCTTTTCTTTCTTTCTTTCATTCTTTCTTTCTTTTTCTTTTTCTTTCTCTTTCTTTTTCTTTCTCTCTCTCTTTCTTTATTTTTTTCTTTCTCTCTGTCTCTGTCTCTCTCTCTCTCTCCTTTATTTTTGAGTCGTGACTCTAACACCTCTGTGAGGCTGAAGACAGTAACCAGGGCTCACATGATCTTTTCTTGCAATGATTGAAGAGTTTTTATACTCTAAAGGATGCCTTGATTAGTCAGTAGTCCTTTTTCAAAGCAGACCAAATTTGGATTTCTATTAAGATGAAGCAGTAAGAAATCTTCCTTTCTGACCAGGGAGACAAAGCACCTGAGCAAGGAACCATCTGTCAGTGACTCCTGGTTGGGAGTTGTTGTTTCTATAACCTGTGTGTGTCTATAACCTGGCTGATCTGGGCAGAGGTGGTTCAGAGTCCCATTGCAAGGAGTGCCTCATCTGCCAGGCAAAGAGAGCTGGGGCTGGGGTCAGCGCCTTGCCCAGCGCCTGTATGGCACATCTGTGCTCCCCCTCCTCTCCTGTTGGCCACAGGCATGAGGTCCCACGGCTGAACACCCTTCTGCTGCCCAGAGTCGCTCCCTCCTGGTGAGCAGCGTCCAGTGCCCCCAGCATGTGTGCAGGAAAGAGGAAGGGGCTGCTTGCTGTTTGGTAGGATGGGGCAAGATATTTTCTGATCTTTTTCCTATATGTAATTTTTTTTTACACACCGGAAGCACATGCTTTTTTTTCCCAGGCTCTTTTTAATTTTATTTTTTTTTAAATTAAAGCTTATAGTTGTGGTTGGAAGTAGACATAGGGAAATGGAATAGAGCAAACCCAGCATAAGGAAATGGTGAGTAAAGTGTCTGTGCACGTCCCCTTTGTTTAAAAGAAACACTGTTAAAAGTTATTGTGTTTAATTTAAATATTCGAACAATCATTAGAAGAGTGTCCAGAGTCAGGGGCTGAAGTCCTCACCGAGAGACTGCAGCAACCACCCAGCTGGAGATACCTGTCTCACCTGCTCTAAAACACTCTTTCACCCCCTCTCAACCGCAATTCAGGAGAGAAGTGAATCCTCTTCCTTCCCGTGCTCCTTCCTGCCCTCCTTCCTTCTCTCTCCCTCCCTCTCTCTCCCCCTCTCTCTGACCCTAAAACTCCAGTGGTAGAGATTTACTTGCTCAGAAGCAGAAGAAAGAGGATTAACTCCCATCTTTCAAAAGGAAGATTTTAACTGCCTGTCTCCATTTGCCAGTGCCACTTCGGAATCAATATAAGCCCCCTCCCTGCTGTATGTCTAAAATGCCCAAATCAGGTTGCTCCCATAAATCCTATATTCATTTTTTAAGTCACTGAACAAACTAATTAAATCACAGTCCTGTTCATGAACACTTTCAGATCATCTGGAAAAAAGAGTTTTCAGTGAATAAAGAAATTCCGCTTAAAAAACAAACAAATCAACAACAAAAGAAGTGCTGTTCCAGACCAGGCAGCGTCTCTCCCACACTTTCCAAAAAGCCTGGATTTCTTACAGAGCTGACTGTGACATCTCTTTCTTCTGGCCATTGCCCCAGGCCCCCAGAAGCAGCACTGACTCTGCCAGCCTCACTAGCTCCAGGTTCGCCTAGGAGCCCAGGGAATAACACAACAATGTTGAGGCCTCTGGATAAGTTTCACTCTTCCTGGGAGCTGGAAAGATGTGTTGAACATTCACCATCCATTTTTTATTTTACTAGACCCTCAGGATGGGATTCGTTCCACCAAACTAGGAGGGCTACCATATTGGAGCAACTTATTTAGGCTTCCTTCATACACAGAGGGGAAAGAAATAAGCCGTTCTAGTGACCAGCCCTCCAAAAGGGACTGTCCTTCAAAGGAAGACTCAAGTATCAATGTGGCTGCATCGATGGTGGCACAGAAACACCTGTCTCTTTCCACTGAATAAGAAGGGAGCCTGTGAGTAACTGTGAGCATCTGTGAGATGCAGATACCACCTTTTGAGATATCCTGCACTTTAGAAAAATGAGATGAACGCTTTTCTGAGAGATGGTGCATTTTATGACCCAGTAGCCTCAGTGTCTACATGCCCTGCAAAGCTCTGTGCTCTCTGCAGCCCTGTCTGGCTGCAGAGTTACTTTCGCCTACAGGAACTGTAGCACAGCAGTAGTTTGCCGTTCCCAGTGATGTAAAAGGACTCACTGATGTCAAAATATTCTTTACTGTGATTGAGAACCATTTCCACTGCTTGGCAGCTCTGTGAGGTTAAGTATTGCACAATGCAGCTACTATTTTCCTTTTCTCTTTTTTTTAATAATGCAAAAAGAAGGGAGAGAGACAGAGGGAGCAAGAGGCTCAGACATGAGCCTGTATGTTTCCTAGAGGCAAAAAAAAGCCCTCTCCCAGACCAGCAATGCTGAACAAGTTGGTGCTCCAGAAAGGCTGAAATTGAGGTTTCTGACCTTGATCAATGCCTGTGAAACAACAAAATCAGTAAGAAACCATGAAATGCCCCCCTACCCAGACCATACAACCACAAATTTCAGTCCACTGAAGCACACCATTTCAACAGGAGAGAAGTTCTGAGTGGCAATAATCTGTGCTGCGGTGGCAGCCTGGGCTCCCAGTGTAGACAGAAGAGGGCTTGAGATTTCATGTACCCAAGGCAGCAGCTGGATTGGCTCAGGTTCGTATCTCAGAGCCACTCTCAAGTGCTCAGCCGGGCTCCTGCCTGCAGGTTGAAGCAGCAAGTCCTGAGATTGCACAAGCAACTGAACACGGCTCACTGGAGCGGCTGCCAGAGAAAGAGCCAGTCCCACCCTCCTCCTCCCTGTGCCCACCACTTGTGAAAGCCACTAAGCCACCTGAATTTTATGTGTTCCTTGCACAGGGCAAGTTTCAGCCAGATCAACAAGCCCCAGAATTCCTCCCACCACTCCTCGAGCTGGTGTAAGGGATGGGATAGGAAGCTGGGCAAGAGGGAGAAGGTGCAACTGACTCCTCCTCAGCAAAGGAGCACAATCTCAGAATGGGTGACTCAACAGCGCAACCACATCTTGTTTTAAAAGACAGCAGCAACAGTAATTTTTAAAGTAGTATTTTAAAGGCTGTGCTTTTCTTTTTTTCCCTTGGCTGAGAGGTTCCCCACCACATATGGCTTGTACCTAGAGCTGTACTGAATAGTTGAATTTTTTTATTTCTGCATCAGAATAGCAACCCTTGCCCTTGCAGGCATCCTGTGCTTGGAGCACCCACATCCCATCTCTCGTGAGCTCACCTGTGAGTGCAGCACACTCCTCCTCCCAGCTGGGAGATACCTCCTGAGAGAGGTAATTCAGCCCGTCAGGGGAAAGTGGCTTATTCACAATCCTAGGTATGAACCAGCGTGGTGTGATGAGAAGTGATGGGAGGGAAAGTGAGTGTGCCCAGAGGCTTCAAGACCTCCGGAGCAGACCTTCTGTATCACACTCTTCACTGAGGGACAGGCCCATGACACTTTTGCTAAGACAGGAATGGATCCTCCTCCCAAGGGAAACAGTCAGAGAAAAAGCTTTGATATCCCCACACTAGGGACTTTCCCTGTAAGAGGAGTATTATAGCTGTACAACAGCATGTGTCATAGGAGGAAAACCATTGCAGAGATCTAAAATTGAATAGCCCACACAGATCTATCAACCAACAGAAAACTAGAAACAACCTTCCATGGGTACTTTTCTTGTGAAATATAAAAAAAGACATTAAAAAATTATGCAAAGTATTTCAGTCCAGAAAGAGGTACAACTAAAAATTACATCTTTAATCTGCTCATGATAATTCTGCTCTGACCTGTTCAAGTAAAAATGACAGAAATAATGTAATCTTGGCAAGTGTGACTTTAATTCATTAGAATTTTTTCTGTATCTCTTTTGTTCCATGCAACAGTATATTGAAATGTGTGCAGACAAGGCTGTCCTCCAGCAGTGGTCTTTTGTCTTTTGTTTTTGTCTTTTGTTGCATAAACTCTATGTAGATGGTAATATACAGATACATACAAGTACGTACAGGGAGAGTACGTGGCAAAAAGCAAGCTTTTCATGAGGTTTGGACATCTTTCACTAAAAATGTGCAGGTGCTTCTGTCTTTAGAAAGGGGTTTAAAATGAACAGATGTACATCTAGTGAATACAGTATCTTCTGCAGCAGGATTTACACTATGACTGGTTTTGAGGACTACTTGGGAGCTAATTCCCTGTAGAAAATCTGTATCAAGCCTGGCATAATAGTGAGAAAAGATCAAAGTGAAGTTTGTTTGTGAGACCTCATTTTTGTCTTTCCTTTTCTTCCATAATCATTTTAATTTGAGGTGGACTGCCTTTTTTTCAGAATAAATTGACATAGGACAAGGTACACATGAGAACCTTATCCTATCAAGTCTCATATCATGATGGTATTTGGAAAACTCTTGCAACTACCAGAAGAGAATGATATTTATTCTGCATAAAAACAGCTAGAACTGTCAAAGGCCAAATTCTGCCCCTTTCTACTTGGCTTGGTGCTTTTGTCTTATAACTTTACTTGGAAAATGAAGATACAATAGGGAATGGAGATATGATGGGCAGACTCTTTATATGATGGATTTTAAGCCTCAAACTGAAGTAGAACCTTGAATCTTGTCTCTTTAAGTTGCATTCGAAGGTGGTCCTTATGATCCTAAACTTTTTAGATGTTTTAGACAGAGACACTCAAGAATGTAATAAAACCACATTAGTTTCCCATAAACCTTACTTCAAAAAAAAAAGAGCAAAATATATGCTCGTTGTTTTACTTAGTTTTTTATTCCATCATTATGGCACAAGATAGAGACAACATCACTGAATAAGTCTTCAACTTCATTAAAATTAAGACTAATATGTTTTATAAAATTCTTTCAATATGATACACTTTCCCTTATGGAGTGTAAGAAGGATTTTCTCTGGAACACTGCAGTACATTGCCACCCGCTGCCCACAAACGGCTCTGCAATTGAAAAACAATGTGTATAAAACAGCAACATTTAACAACGCAACATACAGCTACTGAGGAAGTGTTATTGACCCAGACTTTGGCACAATATTTATAGAAACGCAGTTGTGAGCTTCTCCAAATGTCATGTTCATTTCTGAAACTCTGCTTGACTCCCTTTCATGTGTCTGTCTGTATTTTTTTCCCTTCTCTAACTTTCTTAATGTTGGAGCTCTGTTATTTCAAAGGAAAAGCCATATTCTTTCTCAGTGTTACGCATCTCAATTTATTAGGTTTGGTTTTCTAAAATTTGGATTCCAGTTTATTGTTTTAAAACAATACATAAAATCATACATTTATAAATATATATATTATATCCTGCATATAGAACATCGGTTTTCCTTTAGAATGGGAGGGCAGACTTTGCACTACATCCTTAGTTGGTTTAGGCACAATGTTGTTCTTAGTTGATTCTCTGAGCTGCTTCCTACCAGAATCTAAAAAAATACTTTTTACAATCTTGTATCAAATTTTAAATTTTTTTGCAAACATATGTATTAGAAAAAAATATTTCGTATTTTCCCCTCTAAGCTCACTACTACCCTTATAAAATATATGGCTTTTCATGTTCCACTCTATTTTAGTGTTTTTCAATAGGCAGTGAAAGGAAGTACAACTTTCCCCTTTAACAGCTTTTTTTTTTTTAATATATATATAAGCACAGAAACCAGCTTGTGCACTTTCTATAGAATTCCAATGCATATCACGGTAACGTAAGTGCAGTGATTTTTAAAAAAAGCAGTCATGATTGATTGACATCTGTATATGAAAACATAACATATGATTATCATACAATACCCATTACAGAATATACAATCAACAAAACTGCAGATATATAAATACATTTTTAGCAACATCAAAGCAACAGTTTTATCTTATACACAGCGTATGCATACAGAGTTATTACACTAAAATTTTCACCTTGTTTTTTCTCAAAAGTTTGCTGAAAAACAGGAACATACTGTATTTGTAAATTAACTGCTTGACAGTGCTGTTAAGAAATTAAAGTGAACAAAGCTTTAAAAAAGTATATGCAATTCAGTCGGTATAAAACAAACAAGCCCTCCCTGTTTTCCAATGTCACTGTTGTTTTCCTATGAGACGGACGCACGGGTATGTGTGGCAGTTTGACAGAGTCAGATCATACAAGGGTTTCTGGGAGGGCATCAGGGTTATCAGCTGATAACAGCTCCCAAATTTGCCACCTCTCCCTTTGCCACTCATTCCAGTCCGCCTCTGAAACACTTTTACTGCTCTGGCTCTGAGGTGCTGTGGAATAGTTGTGACCCACTTGTGTGTGCGGGGCCGGCTGCTCCGGCCTGGAGATGGCCTGGTCAGGGGCTCTGGCTGGTGACCCCCCGGCTGCTCTCAGCCCTGAAGTTTTTTCTGGGCGTTGAAGTCTCCACAAAGAGTGCAACGTTGAAGAAACACTCGACCGCTGCGGCAACGCAGAGCTTGTTTTTGCTGGGCCTGGGTAAGGGGGTGGTGGACGCTCTTTTCTGTAGGAGGGCTTGGCTGTGCTTTGCAAACAACCCACGTTTGAGTCACTCTCATTGAGGTCCTCCACACTGCTTAAAGTCAAGTGCTGCTCCGACTTGGAGTGTAACAGGTCTGAACTCCTGCTGCCAACTTCAATGTGTGGGTTACCGCACACCCGAGACACCACGGGGTGGAGCTGACACTCGGGAATGGCAGCAGTCGTCTGGCTCCTTCGCATGACCTGCCTGCCACTGTCCAATTCCGAGGAGCTGCCCTGCCACCGAGGAGAATACATGGCAAGGTTCCCCTGGGAAAGAGAGCACTGTCCGGGTCGCAGCAAGCTGCTTTCATAGATATTCCCGTAAGAACCTGAGGGTCAGAGTCAGAAACACAGTGTGAGTCTGCAGAACAATTCACGTGGCATTTAACAAGCTATTGCTTTTCCCTTGCATCACTCTGTAGAAGAGGGATGGGGGCTGAGACAGGCTGAGAAAGTTGGGGCTGTTCAGCCTGGAGAAGAGAAGGCTGCATGGAGACTTCACAGTACCTTCCAGTATCTGAAAGGGCCTACAGGGAAGCCGGAGAGGAACTCTTCATCAGGAACTGTAGTGATAGGACAGGGAGTAATAGGTATAAATTTAAAGACAGGAAATTTAGGTTAGCTATTAGGAAGAAATTTTTTACTGTGAGGGTGGTTAAACACTGGAACAAGTTGCCCAGGGAGGCTGTGGATGCCCCAACCCTGTCAGTGTTCAAGGTCAGGTTGGATAAGGCCTTGAACAATCTGGTCTAGGGGGAGGTGTTCCTGCCCATGGCAGGGGGATTGGGACTAGATGATCTTAAAGGTCCCTTCCAACCCTTAACACTATAGGGTCCCACTATTCTATGAATTCTAGAAGAATCTAAAACTATTTCTTGAAGCAATTTTAAAACTACTTTTTAAATTATATTTGATAGTTTGAAATGTTGCTGCTATCTGTATTCCACTGAATACAGAGAAACATAACCACTGTGCTTCTCTGTGTTCTACTGAACAGTCACCTTTTAAAAGTCCAATTCTGGACAATGTGAATTCTCCTACTGGTTTCACTGTGATTTCTTGAAAAAAAGAAATTTTTTTGTCTTTGCTAGATTTGGGCTTTAAAATTGAGAAGTAACTGACCTGTCATTGCTGGGTCTTTGCAGCCACTTTTCAGCGTTGAATGCCAAGTGCCCCAGATATCAAAATGATCTTCACAAACATCTAAACAGCAGTAAGAGCAGGGTAAAGATGATGAATCAATCCTCTTAGAGACATTATTCAGAAATATACAAATGGAAAGGTAAAACCTTATGTAAGGTATCAGAGTCATTAACATCTACTAGCATCCTTACTGTGCACCTAACACAAGCATCTCACATGTGAGACCCCAACCCATGTACTGCATACAGTTCTGGTGACACCAACATAAGGACATGGAACTGTTGGAGAAGTCCAGAGGAGAGCCACGAAGTTGCTAAGAGGACTGGAGCACCTTGTCTACAAACACAGGCTGAGAAAGCTGGGGTTGTTTGGCCTGGAGAAGGGAAGGTTGTGTGGAGACCTCATAGCAACCTTCCAGCATCTGAAGGGGCTGACAGGGAAGCCAACAAGGTACTCTTTGTCAGGAACTGTAACGATAGGACAAGGAGTAATGGGTAGAAACTGAAAGAGGGAAATTTAGGTTAGATATTAGGAAGAAATTTTTTACTGTGAGAGTGGTGAGGCACTGGAACAGACTGCCCAAGGGAGGTTGTGGATGCCCCAACCCTGTCAGTGTTCAAAGCCAGGCTGGATAAGGCCTTGAACAATCTGGTCTAGTGGGAGGTGTCCCTGCCCATGGCAGGGGGTTTAGGACTAGACGGTCTTTAAGGTACCTTCCAACCCCTTGATATTCTAGCATTCTAAGTATTTGTTCATAGCTACTTGTTTCAAGATCAGATCCTGCAATGGATTCAGTGACCTCTGTATGGGCAGGGTGCCTGAGTTTGCTGAGTCCTCAAGTCCTCTGCCTTACTGGTCAGAGAATTTGCACAAGAACAGGAAGGTTTGGTCCACAAAAGGTAGTTTCCGGCAAAGCTCCCCCAGGCAGCCCCAGCTCCAGGGGTCACTGTAAGGCACGCTCTGTCAACCCAAGGATGCTGCCAGTCTAAGTGCAGCCACAGAATACAGATTCAACAAAATGCTGGGTAATAAACAGTTCCATGCCTTTTTCTGGTTCCACTTGTCAGTAGGGGAATTAACTAATTTGTCATGGTCCAGTATCTTTGTGATGCACAGTAAAGTCCAAAAGATGGTTAATATGATAAAACTCCATGTAATTTCCTGTTCATAACTTAATTGAAATCTAACCAAATTCTTAAACCTGTTCAGAGATTTAGATGCTGAATACAGAAGATAAATTCCCACTGGCATTTATAAAGCATATAATTGAGATATTAGTCTAAATCCCATTAATTCCAAAGGGAATTAAGTGTCTAAACAGTACCTCTGAAATGAAATGTTTTTAAAAATACCACCAAACAGTTATGTGCACCCCTAAGCATTGAAAGTTCTTAAAGTTTGTCTCACTATGAATTTCATGGATGACAATTTTTTTATTTATATATTTCTATAGGAACAGCATCTTGAAGCGCTGGTGAGCTATTAGGTTAAACCACAGTTCTTTACCAAAGAAATCATTCAGGTATGCGCTCCCCAGGTAGCTATGGGAATTATGGATCCCTGCACTAGTATTGCTTAGTGTGTAATTGGTTGCAGATGTAAGGCTGTGCAGATCAGCTATGTTCTCCACTGAGAGGGTGTTGAGGTCATTATTCGCAACTGGAGAAAGTCTTTAGCCTGAAGTCTTAAAGTCTCAGCTTTTTCCAAAGTCTGGACCATAACCTTGCAGGTATTACAGTCTCATGGATCATGACTAGATTTTGCCATGCTGTCACAGATAGGCTGAAAAGCTGAACATGTTTTCCTAAATAACATCTCCAAGTTTTGAGAAGTGCCATACCAAGAGCATCCCTGACAGTTGGCTGAGCTATTGAGGAGGACTCAGCACAGATCCTTTGGGCTCAATACAGAAAAAATATGTTGGTCTGCCATTTTTTTATAAGGTTATTTACACTATTGCTCCTCAAATCCTAGTAGCTGATAATACAAACTCGGCACTTTTCAATTATTTCAGAAATCCCCATCAGTCGCTGAGGAGGAGGAAAATGAGCAAGATGCACTATACCTTTTCCAGCCTGTGATGCAGAAGAATTCTCCTTTGGCTTATGTGGCAAGTGTCCAACCAGTGTGTACTGCTCAGGTACCTTGTACAGCTTATCTGGGCTGCGGGCAACTTCTTCCTGCATTGCCATCAGCGAGCGCTCAGACAGCACTGGGGAGTTGTTGTCGTAAGGGGAGACATCGCCACTGGAAGCTTTGTTGGAGTCTGTGGAAGAATGTCTTTCTCCTGTGGAGTAGGAACCTTCTGACCGCAGCATCTCAGGGCTCCTGAGAAATTTTGATAAACAAACTACTGTTAATAAAAAAAAGTGACTTCTGTTCACAGGTACGGGTGCAGTTTGACATCAAGGCCAGGTTGGATGGGGCTCTGAACAACCTCGTCTAGGGAAAGGTGTCCCTGCCCATAGCAGGGGGTTTGGAACTAGGTGATCTTTAAGGTCCCTTCCAACCCAAACCATTCTATGATCATACAGAAAAAATCAAATACAGGAGAATGGTCATAGCTGTTGAAATGAAAACACTTCAGAAACAGTTACTGAGGTGGATTTTCCATGAGTAAAACTTTTGCGATGAAGTGGCCAGTAGAGGCCACTCAAAATCAAAAGATGTTGCTGTCAAAAAAGAAAACAACAAAAACCCCACACAACCGTACAGTAAACCACAGGAAAGTAAGCAGTGAATCAATTCCTTATGTTACCTTGACAATTTAGCTTGTGGCAACAGTAAAGCTGAAGGCATGATAGGGAAGATTAGTTTGATGCTAAGCAGTATGCTAAAATAAATCCTATTCTGAAATCAACCACTCAGCTCACCTGTCACACTCTGAGAATGATCCTCTTCTAGAGACATAAGAAGGTAAATATTCTACAGGGGACAAACAGATGTATTCACTGTACTTATGATGGAGGAAACAAACTGGCTCCGTTGATACCTTCCACAACTTCTTTTACTCTTTCACCTTCACACCACCAACAGCATGTGCTGCATTTAATTTTTACAAGAAAAGGCAAACAGAACCCCCATCAAAGTACAGCACAGGCTCAGAGAGACAACTCATTTTTGAAATGTGCTGGGAACATTGAGAGAGATTTCTTGAACTGTCACAGTTTACTATGCAGATAGGAGGCAGGCTGTGAGTCACTGAATATCACAAAGAATATGTAGAATTACTCTGTAAACAAACGTAACTTTTTTTCCTGTTGCTCCTCCCTTATATTTCTATTATTAATTTTCCATTTCTCTGCATCTTTGTTTCACAAATGCTTATATTTTGCTTCTCTTGAGTCAAACACTTCTCTCAGTGACCTCTCATTAATATCTGTTCTAATTGAATGTGATACAACTGAGGTTCATTCCTGTAAATGTTTGAAAATGGTCAGCCCTTTTCAGAGTCAAATCCAAAGACAGCTTGAACTTAGTGAGAAGCCAAAACTCATTTCTCATTATGGAACAACAACCCTGTTTCCAGACAAATGAAATAAAACTGAAGAAAGAAAATAAAGAAAACACACAGCTAGCCACAGCACATCAAATATTAATACAGAAATAATGACAAAACTTAACACCACTTTCAAGCTGTTGTTTTTTCCCCTGGCTGATTTACATACTGCATGTCCCAAAAAATAAAATATATACACTTGACAGCATGATTAATATGTTATTCAATATTCCTTTTTTTTTTTTCAGTAGGAAAGCAACCATAAAGTGCTGGGAATGAATTAAATAATGTTACTCCTCAGTAACTTTCAGTGACAAAACCATCACTGAACTTTAACTGAGGCCAACTCAAAAAAACAGAGCTGCCATTTGGCAAAGTAGCTCTGTCCCGGGCTTCCCAGCACAGCATGGTAATGCTAGGGAGTCATTTAAAAAAAAACAAAAAAAAGCGCCTCAATTACGTAACCTCTCATCTAAACTTCTCATCTGAAGATGAGTCCAACATATATTAAACTATAAACAGTCACACACTTTAGAATTATTGTCTTTTAAGTATGTATAATTCTATCACAAACCTTTTTTCTCTTTTTTTGCCACTTTCTTCTTTCTTTCTGCCCTCCTAGGTCCTAAAAACCCTTGTACAGTGATATGAGATTTAAGCAATATCTTGGGATTTTCAGAAGAACCAGAAAGACCTCTTAGAAAAGGTGAGAAATGCTGGTATTTGCAGGCTTCCTATGACCAAATGTCTTTCTCCCCAGCTTTCCAGACTGAATGGCATCTAAGCCTCAGCCTGCCACCATACAGACATACTTATCACTAATGGTGACACCAATAAGGTTTATTGCATGTAAATCTTTTCAGCATCAAAACCTAACTGTGCTACACAGGGCAAAGACAGAGGTAAATCACCACTTAGCCATGGCAAGGTAACACAAGGAATAAGGGAAATGGAAATGGAAATGGAAATGAAAAGAATGTGGGAACATAAACTTGAGCTTTGCGAAACACTGATTTCATGTCTTACCTTGAATGATCTGTTATAGTCTATCTCTTCTCAAGACAGAGCTCCTGCTAAAATTTTACCTGAATGGAAACTTTCAAGTCTTTGGAAAGATTCAAACGTTCACGTTTCTAAACTGATTTACAGTTTCTGCTCGTAAGCCCATACTATTTTTTATATACATATATAATATAACTTTCAAATTTGTTTAGGTAAAATAGCTTTAAAAATCAAAGGAATTGCTGTGGACTCTGTCAATCCTACTACAAGAAACCATCAAAATGGATTGAATACTTAAAAGCTGGAAACTGAATTCATACATTTGTGGCTTTACCATGCCCTTCACGAACAAAATAAAATACAACTTGCAAGAAGACTTTGGTTTGCTTCTTTGCAAATAAAGAACGAATTCTCACAAATTCCTTAAAATAAAACTTTTGCATCTGTTTGCTTTACTGTTTGAGTTCATTAGCAAACAGATGTTTATTACAATTCAAAATTTTTCTTCCCTTGGATAGTGAGATTCTCTACCCACACATCAGGTAAAAACTAAACTGGGAGGCAAACATAAATACTGTGCAAGACACCCACTTGTCTATATGCAGTATATGAAAAAGGGCAGATTATGGTCCCTACAAAGAATAACAAATTATTATGTGCAATCAAATGTGAGAAGTGGGAAGGCAAGTGAAGTATTTTCCAGTGGTTTCGAACTATGTTAAGGAAAAGATTTTAAAAGTGGCTAAGTACAAAAGGAAAGATTTGAAAGCTGCAGAAGAACTTATCCCACATGAACTTAAAAACACAATTTCAGACTCCAAAACAACAGGCATCTTCCTATGAATTGATGTTATCCACCGGAGTACACTTGCATGGGTGAACTGGAAAAATATTAGTAATAATAATAATAATTACTTCTATTGAGTAATTATTGAGGATATTCCTACTTTTCTGCTAGCATCAAGGTCATCAAAACAGAAAATCCCTTTCTGTTTCTAGGAGAAACCCTCTTCTGTTAGAGCTTCTGAGTGGGAAAACAATTACGCCTTCAAGAGGCAAATCATATAGAGTATGATGCCTTGGCAGCACACAGTACTAATTTCCACATATATTTGAGTAACACAGGTGCCACCAACAAACCAGATTACTGTGGGATTAAGATGTGGCTGCTACTGTAGCAGGGTAGAGGACTCAATGATACACAGAGCCTCTGCAGCTTTAAAAACTGCATTTACACATACTGTATGACCTATTGTATGGCTTCATCTTAGTGCCACAGGTGAGGATGGATAAAACTCAGCATCATAATCCAAAACCACCCAAAAATTCTGTAACTTTGAAATTTATTTACTCTAAAAGGACTACTAACCATGGTAAGCGATAAATAATCATAAGAAATAGATTTTATTTTTTGTTAAAGATGCTTCATCTTACAGCTGTAAACTCAAATTCCATTGTCATCAAGCCAACATACAAAAAATTGAAAGTCATCCACAAAAGCACACTTCACAATTGCCGCCATTTGTAATTAGCGCTTTGCCATGAACAACTTTCATAAATTCCCTGACACACTGTTCACAATGCTCAGCTCTTAAGAGAACTGAAAGATGAGGAACATCTGATTTGTCCTCCTGTGGGGAGGAAAAGAGATTGTGTTTTCTCTGTTAGATCAGAGCCAAGAAAGCATTTATAATGACAGCAAGAGCAGAAATGTGAGGGCAATTGCAGAAGCAGGACCTTCAAAGCAATTAATGTGACATTAAAGTCTTGAAGTTGATTCTATACTCTATGCAGCCAACTAGCTCTTCTGATGAAGATTGTCACAAGAATATGTAAAATTTTCTGTTCCACAGATCCACATTTGGATCTTGAGTATGTGACCAGGCAATTTCCAAGAGCAGTAACGATGTATTTTGGAGGCTCATTTTTCTGAAATTGAGACAAACATCTCCTGGTTGTCTGCTGTCTCTCATTTCTTATAACAAAAGCAAGCAACAGATCTGTAGCCTCAAAATTGAGATTATGTTCTGAAATACATTAATCTCTTAAGAGCATCACACTCCTAGCAATAACACTTAGCAAGATTCCCCCTAATTGCTTGGAATATCTTAACCAAGAAGTTGCAACCACAGTGAAAACGTATCTCATTATCATTAAAAATAAATCACTTACATGATAGCAGAGTAGAAGAAAAATGACAGATAGTAAGTTTTTCTTATCTCAGTAATATTTCATCTGCCCATTACTGACTACACAATAAATTAGTACTAGTGTAGCTATATACTCCTATTTGGCTTCAGAACCTTTCCTTACAAAATGCCTTTTGTCAGTTGTGACCAGCTTTGCACAAAAGATGCATTTTATCCTGTGGGTGTTCATGCTGGCTAAAAGAAAGGAAGCTCAAGGAAAAGTCAATTAAGGAAACAGGATTCAATAATAACCTGTTACATTCACAATGATTTGTGACTAACTTATGCTCAATTGGTATGTGTAGTCACATGTGAGATACAATTTGATGTCTTTTTATTATACAGACAGTGAACTCCAGCATGAAGGTTTTCATTAGCTTGAGTTAGAAATAATATTATCATTCCAAACTCAGGGCTTAAAGGAAGAAGTCTCTACACACTACCTTATGTTATGTGATTTGCAGTGTCTCTCCTAACTGTAGTCTTGGCTTGTGGCAAATGTGAAACAAGTCTAAAAGACAGCTCACGAACCTCTAGCTGTCCTGTGATCTAAACATACACATGGTTACTTGTCAGTCAGACAAACTAGCTAAAATTATTTCACACAGAGAAAATCACCCAAATCAGATGATCTGTGATAATTTGCTACTATGTGTTATTTGTTCATGTTGGTTAAGTCATCAAACTAATAAAATCCTTTACAACACAATATATTCTGCACATATTTTTGTTTCCAAATTTTATAATTAAAGAGAGCTTTTTCATCAAGGTGTTAGTTACACTATTTCTTGTATTTCTTCCTTTAAAGCCAGGCACACTATTACATTACCTCCAACTGTACAATGTGAAGAGGGAGAGACAAAAAAACATAGCTAACTGACTGTACAAATTCAATTTTAATTATATTCTGAATGCACGAGGCACTTTCCACAAACACAGGAAGACAAAATCCAACATGTCCCAGAGAGTTTAGAGTCTAGAAAACCTCCTAAAAATTACTTAAAGCGAATCTGTCAAATTTTGTGGTTTTTGAGTCTGACATATTGGGATTCACCAGAATAAAGAGAATGACTATGTGGTCCCACAAGAAGGCCAGGAATCCTGTTAATCTGAATGTACAAACTCAAAGTGTTAAGGCACAAGGGTGCAGGCATATATACACCAAACGCAAAGTCAGGGTATGTTATGTATCATAACTGCTATAGTGACCAGTGTGATTTTTTTTTTTCTCTTCAGATCTTTCACAAAGATACAATTAAATAATATCCAAAGTCTCCATAGAGCTGCTGTTGTGGCAGTTGGCTTGTTTACAATGTCCTATGTGTATAGGGCAGGAAAAGAATGACAGAGTGGCCAAGGGGCTCGCCGTGACGGTGTTAAGGCACTCTAGGGTGTGTTTCAAGGATAGTGGAATACACGTCTCCTTTACTGAAGACTACAATAAACCCAAGGCATGAACCAGCAGATCACTAATATATCACTGTCAGATAATAGTGCACTGAATATTTTTATGTACATGTCATTCTGTTCTCTGCAGCAAAACACAGTCTTTCCTCTGAATCAGGGAAACAAGTTTTGTCTTTAGAAAATGCTGTACAAGAGTCACAATTTCTTTGGCAGAGTCTGTGTAATGGGGAGGATATTTCTACTCCACTGTAGACAGTGCAGAAGAGCTGTGGAAAACTAGAACCTTTTGAACACTTCCAGTGGGAGATAGAAATTCCCAGCAGAAACAGGGATGATGAAAAAACAGATTACTCACGATGACTGGGAAGCTTTCCTCCTCAGCAAATAGTCCACAACATCTGGGTCAGTCTCTAATAAGCTAATAAGCACTTCATTCTGTAAATCAGGGGAAACCTATGAGGACATAAAAAGTATATACTTAGTTGGAGATTAATATCCTTTTACATACATTAATTTCGTATTAAACTATGCTTAATCTAAAAGACCAAGTACAAGCACATTTACAGAGAATACATAAACTATTCAGAAGCTTCCACTTAAAAGAGAAATTTCATGTAACTACAGATGAAGTAGGACTGAAGATCACTTTGTACAATGTTAAATGCTGATTACTCTTGAATAACTGGTTGGTATCCAGTTGGCTGTTGTATCCAGAAATAACAGTGGGATTACTCATGTATCACAATCTCAAAAGCTCCAGTTTAAGGTCCTCACTTTACAATCCCATTCAAAGATCTGAGGACATTTACAAATCTCCATTCCAAGCAACTGCACTTCTCTTCTCTTAGAAAAAAATACTGCAAGGAGAATGTTTCTTCATCTATTCTGTGGCATTTGACTTATTTATGTCCTTCTCATAGGGAAATTTCATAGCAGTTGTTCTATCGATGAAGATCTTCAATTGCTTCATTTCAATGACAGCTGCCAAAGGCCAGCATTTTTCTAAATGAAACCTTATCAATATTTAAAGTTCAGGTATCCATATGGGCATATCCTAGGATCTAGAAGCATTTAAATTCCTGTTTACGCTCAATCAGACCTTGAATAATTACGGAGTTCACCTGTCCATAACTCAGATTTACAAGCAGGTCCTGCTGGGTCTCCAGCCACTCTGAGCAACAGGCTCAGTCAGAATTTGTGTCACCTCCTTTGGAGTTTGGCCTTCTGATGTGCTTTCTCTCCACACTTTGTATGGAGATGAACCTGCAAAACCCTTGACAGGTTCAGCTGCTGCAGGATACAGCAGCATCTCCTGGGCAGGCAGCAGCAATGGCACCCCAAATCCTGTACAAGTAAACTCTGTGCTTCCAACTGCACCTTACAGGAATCTGATCAATCCTCAAGTGAGTTTGTCCACATCACAGTGGAACATTCAACTTAAACTTCAAAACACTGAAACAGATGAAACATCCAAGAAACTTAACTAACAGCCCAGGTTCACTCGTGACAGATGGAACTGGATGCAAGACAATCTCGGCAAGGGGTCATCAGCTGGGCAATATACATTTCTGGATGCAATTTGTCAGAGTCTGAATCTCTTGACCTTCAAGTCACACTACATGGACCATTTGTTCACCCTGACATTTCCTGGGAAATAGGAATAGAATTACTAACACATTCCTCAGAGGAATATCTCAGTTTGAGAGATAGGGAGTCAAGTTACATAAAAGACATATTTCTTAAAACAAGGAAACAATTAGAAAATAAATGAAGATAAGCATAATTTAATAAAAACTGATTCAAAATCTCCATGAAAAACTTTTGTAACCACATACTTATTTTTTAAAAATTGTATTTGGTCTCTGAACTGGAAAAATATCTTACCGATGGTCACTGATATAACAGTCTTTAAACAAATTATTTTTATAGGAATATATTTTTGGAAACCTAGTGTACTGTAACTTCTCCATTTAGACAGCCTTTCTATACACTAAAATAAACTCCAGATAAAGTTCGATGTTAAAACAGAACCCACACCTTATTGTCTGTAACTTACTACTCAGCTTTACATCAAGTAACTTGTAAGAAACTATTGAGGGAACTATCAGAAAAATAAAAATACATCTTGCATTATTAGAAAAAAAGGATAAATCAATATTTTCATTCCATCAAAACAAACCTGAAAAAGTTCAAACAAGGTCAGTTGCAACAGAAAGCATCTATGAAACCCAAAACTAACGGTTCTATTGAGTATTAGGACTTTCACCTGAATGAATCTTCAACTAGATTGGTACTGATGGTCTCCTTGCTAGCTATCTACTGGGCTTGGGCCTTCCTCCTGTGCAGCAATTTTCTTCAGTTTAGTTCAGTAACTTGGCAAGTGTAGAAATGATATGCACGTAATTGTAAACTTACACTTGTAGAGAACCACAATATTGGTATCTCAGGAGGATGTCACAATAACTATTACTGAATTAATTGTTTAAGCAGTAATTGCACCTGAGGAGATGGATGAGAACTTGAGATTCGAGACAGAAGGGAAGCCAAGGCACTGCTGAAGTAACAGCTGTTGAGGACATACAGGGACATACTAGAGGGCTCTAGGGTTGTCAAGACTCCAGTAGAGTACAAGATATTCTGAGATTTTGGGGTTGGGTGCTACATGAGAGTCACAGCTGTTGAGACACAGAAGGGTGGAAGAACACTTCAAGTGTCTCCTTTGTGCTGTCCCTTGCTACTGATGTGGCACAGAAAGGCAGCGTGTGGCTGCCTCCACAGTGCTTCTTTGCAGTAGGGCTGGATTTGGGCACTAGGAGATGAAATGCATGACCAAGCTACTTGCTCTCCATCCTCCGTGCCAAGCAAAAGCCAACAAGGCCAAGGGTGGTTGAGTGGCGCCTCCCTGCAGTCAGCTGCTGGATGTAGTTCAGAGACTGGCAAAGAACAGTCCTTCATACCACCATTTAAAACATTTTAATGCATCCCTAAGACTCACTGAAATGGGTAAGAATTGGATGTTAAAGGCCTTATCATCACTGACATCAATGAAGCATGGTCAGCTTCCATATTCTGTAAGAAATCCACTTTTGCATGTTACTGATGTTAATGATAGATGCTTCATAAAAGTGGAGCTCAGTATCCTGGGTTGTTCCGACAAACAGAAGCTCCATGACCCACCAATATGTCAAAATCATTCTGATACTCTGGTCTGGGTAACCGAACACATCCTGTTTTCCTAGGGTTTCGTTCACAAACGTTGTTCAATGCTAAAGCCAATCACAGTTTTACAACCTCCCCATATACAAAAGTAACAGAAAGAAGAAAAAACCAACCAAACAGAAAAGCACCTGAGCATCAATACACTATATTATAGCTGTAGCTGAATGCTTAAGTCCAGATGTTCTTTTTTAGTAGCATAAATGTCAAGTATAAACAGTAAAAGCTACTCTGGAAAACAAAAGAAAACTTTCTCCCCACACTTCGTTTAACCTTCAGATGAAAGTGCAAGCACTGAAGAGAGGAAGGAATATATCTATGAGAATTAAAAGAGCCCAGGTGCAGGTTAGTCTAACCTTAGCCTCATCCTTTCCACACTGAAAGTTAGAATGCATGCCTAAGTATTACATACTGAGCTGTGTCTGTGCTGTAAGAAGTTCTTAAAGAGAAACAACGATAAGAACACTTCAAGTATTGCAAGTATTTTTATTCAAGTATTATTTTAAACTTGATAGTGTCATCCACACTCTGGGCCAGCAGGCCTTCACCCAAGAGCACAGTTCTGTCACTCTGTTTTCCTGATGTGGAAAGAAAAATAGCACCTAATGTTTTCCCAACCTGTGAAAAGAAGAAAAAGGAAAAGGAAAAGGAAAAAGAAAAGGAAAAGGAAAAGGAAAAAGAAAAGGAAAAGGAAAAGGAAAAGGAAAAGGAAAAGGAAAAGGAAAAGGGAAAAAGAAAAAGAAAAAAAAAGAAAAAGAAAAAGAAAAAGAAAAAGAAAAAGAAAAAGAAAAAGAAAAAGAAAAAGAAAAGAAAAAGAAAAAGAAAAAGAAAAAGAAAAAGAAAAAGAAAAAGAAAAAGAAAAAGAAAAAGAAAAAGAAAAAGAAAGAAAAAGATTGCAAGTGTCACTGGTACAAGAGTAAAAATAAAAGTGAGGAAAACCACAAAGAAGTTCATCTGAGGCTACGACATCTGAGGCAGGGCTCATGACTGTTTTCTCATGCTCTTCTCCCTGTTGAAATCTGATAGACACCTTCCCCTTCCAGTACTACGTGGCCACCAGCCCACAGTTCAGGCCTGTCCATCTTCTTCCAACCAGGTCTCCAGCAGTCAGCTTTGCTGAAGCATTGAGGGTTTCCAGAGTGTTCTTCCTTCTGCTTTGAAAACTTAACTCCTCTGTGTAACACACAGTGCTGCTTAGTCCCAGGACACAACAATCAAAGCCATTTCTACTTTTTCAAGACTACTGGTTTTGTTACAATGTGTATGTTTACTAAAACGAAGACAGAACAGTACCCATCACTAGGTCTGACTGGCCTCTGCTATTCCAGAGGAGGGCTCTCTCAGACACAAGTCATACTGAGCTGACCTATAATTTTGTACACAAGAAGAGCATAAGATAAAGCCGCAGAATGAACTGCCCAGGTGACTGCTAGGCATGAAGAATGTGATTTAACTAAGCTGCATCTTAAGGAAACTACATGTCCAAGTCCAAAGCTATCAGCCTTCTTATTAAGAACTTCCTTGCTTCAGCAAGAGAACAGAAGGGAACCCAGGAACTACACAGATTTATGTTTTACTCCTCTTACCCAACTAACAAATTGTCCTTCCTCTCCATCCAACCAACAAAAAGAGTCTCTAGTAGGGAAAGCAACTCCTTACATTAACCGAGGATCTCTTAACCCCGCAGAAAAATTGTCTTCCTGACTTCCAAAGCTGAGATGTGAAAGGTCGTTTTCAGTCTTGCCTGTGTGTTCAGTACAGAACTGAATAGCCAACCCCACCATTTCCACAGACAATCTTCTAAGGAATATACCCTTATCTACACAGAAGCTATTCCAGGCAAGATGTAAGTACACATTTTTAATACTTTTACTTACTACAAATAATTTTCCTTGCTAGGAGACTACTTTTTTCACCAATAATTATTGATATTGATTTAATGCAGCTTCTACAGTTTATTTCATCTTCATCTACTTTAATATCAACCAGGTATTTTCTCATTTATCTTAAAAATGTATACGAGTAATATGAAAAAATATCCACCCACCATGAAAAGGGCTTCATAGTTTTCAATCATCTTTTGCACGACAGCTATGATGGCAGTACTCTCTTCAGCTCGAGCTGAGCTCTGAACTGAGAATTCTTTGTCTGTAGATTTCTGCTTGTGCAACAAGTTAGGGCCAAAGATGGTGGCCAGGTTAAGCGATGTCATTTTGTTCCCAGTAATCTAGAAAACAAAATATGAATGAGGTGGGGTTTCACAGGGTCTAACGTAAACAAACGTATATACACACATCTACACCCCCCCCCCAAACACACACACTCTCTCTCTCTCTCTCTCCTGATTTGGCAGATGCTTCATTCATCAAACCCAAAACCTAGTGCTAGTCAAATGAACAACTTTTAGAAATTTTGAAACACCTTGTTTGAACATCTCTGCAACAAGCACTGTAGATTTTATGGATATATTTTCAAGCGAATAAGGTGGAAGTGCTTGCTGCCTTTAATGGCCTGGAAGCTCGACAGTGGCATACTTCTGAACTCAAGAGAAACCTCCCTCCTGCTTCATCATCTCAACACATTATTGTCTTTTAGGACCAAATACTGAAAATTTCTGGCTTTCTCAAGTAGCACTCATGATTTGAAACATATACAGTGACACTTTTCCATGTTTAAACAGTTTAGGTATTTAAGGAGCAGGCTCATTGTTTTTACTAGTATTTTCCCGTATTTTTATTTGTTTTCTAGAACACACCAAATGTTTACTTGTTGGGTGGATTTTAGTTTGTTGAGTTTTTTACCTATTTTCCTACTTTTATAAATCTATGCTCAAAGAAGCAGCAGTAATCTGAATTTTGAGGAAGTAAAAGGCTAGGAATACATACTAGACTAGGCAGCAATGATCTGGAAAATATGTCATATACATTATTAAATCGAAAATTTCATTGTCGTATTTGTAATTAGACTACCTTTTTCCTCTTTCTATTCTTTCAACAAAGCAAAAAGTAGGGGTCATGTGCTTCCTCTCTCTGTCTCCACTTGGTTGCTATTCTGGGAATGCAGAAGATGTCAACAGTCTGACTACATAAGACTGTAAGTGAATTTCATCTGTTGAACCAGTAGTTCTTGCAGGCTGATTACAAAAAAAAAAAATTACGAGGGTTCTTTGTAATTTATTTCAATTACATTTGAACTAATAATTTTTTAAAGGACATAAAGAGGCACCAAAAAGAGGTAGTAAAAATAAGATTTCAAGAAACGAGTGGTACAAACCCACTCTTTTATTTTATTTTTAAAATTTTTCTGCAGCCAGTCATTTACTGAATACTCTAGTCACACTTAAAACTGTACACTGACTGCACCTGGTTTATTTTTAACGGAGTTCAACTAGACAACATAGAAATGACAATAAAAAAGAGCTTTTTCTTTTATTGGTAGGACCACTGTGTAATGCTGGAAAGTAATCTGTGCTATGTAGGTGCACGGGCAATTATAGCAAACATGTTGGCTCTTTGTTTAGAGACTCATCCCAGCATGACCGTGAGAACAGCACACTCCCTTACTTGCACACCACCAAGCACCCAGCTGTTTTTTGGGTGACCTGCTTTTTAAACTCTGTCCGAGTTTCAAGCCACCAAGGATGCACAGCCACGTGGTGCTTCAAGTGTGCTGGGGGCAGGCTCTGGCTGTGCCTGGATCTGCAAGTGCAGGCTGTTTGTACAAACAGGGAGTCTTTTCTTAAGGGCAGCCTCAGGGCATCCTTAAAAAATGTTGTAAACATATCCACTGAAATTAACTGAATGAGTAATTTTAATAAAGTTAGTCATCCCTCTTCATGAGAGAAGGGCTGTTGAAAGAAATCATGAAGAGGGCCTGTGTGCCAAAGCCTGGCTGCTTTCCTTCCAGCGATAGCAAACAGTCTGATAAAATAGTTTCCCTTGCCCTGTATGCCTTTATTCACTTAATTATTCATAAAAAGCCTAAATAATTGTGAGCAGAATACTGTATTATCTATAGAGGTATCCAGTTGCACATAATATTCCTGATGCTTACAATACTGTCAAGACAGCTTACATAAATTTGGCTTGCCAAAATACCTGTGGCAAAACTGATGTACAACTATTGAGCCAAATCAACTCTCTCAAGCAGCACCCCCTAGCCCTGCAATAAGATCCTCTTGGGTGCATTCCTGAACCAACAGAGAACTCTTTGCAGGACCAGGGGGACCATGACCTTAGCTGGCTTACACGTTTTTAAGCACAGTAAAACTGTTATAGGCTGCTTTTCCTATATGCTTTCCATCACAGTGATATAGTTTTTTATCAACTCCTTGCTGAGAACGAAAATAATAGCATTTAAAGTGGATTTAAAAGTGAAATAGGCCTTGAAGTCAAATGCAGCACACCGGAAGTTAGGACTTGAGGCAGAAATTTGGAAAAACTAAGTCTCAAAGTGTCAATTGTTAAAACCAGACAACTGCAAAAGATGTCCAAATTAGATGAAATTGGCAGGATTTTCCATCTGGAAGACAAAATTCTCAAGGAGTTTCAGAAGAGTCTCAGAAGCAACCCCAGAAGTAGTCTCTGCTGCCATTCGGAGGACTGAGAAGTCCTCCCCACAATAAAACTGGTACAATTTTGTCAGGCAGTGACAGATTGTATCCATTTCATTCAAAGTTAACAGAGTTGCCACCTCTGTCTGGCAGGCAGAGCCGCCTGCTAATTCAAGCACTTTGCTGTGTTTTCAGGTCTTCCCTAGAGCGAATGGGCGCCGGTGCAGCGGTGTGGATGCTCAGAGGCAGAGCTCAGCCCCACGGCTGTGGGCACTCTTGCACTCTTGTCTGCGTGGGCTGAGTGCACACCAAACTCTCCACTGAATTTGGTCCAGACTGCAACAGTTAAGGAGGCCAGAAACAAATCAGGCAAAGATGAACCCTGACTCCAACTAGTGATGAGGTCTGTCAGTTGCAAGGATACAGCTGAAGTTCCCGTCCTCTGCTTTTTATTTCTCCCTACCTAGTGCACACAAGGAAGCTCAGCGAAACAAGAAGCTAACTACCTTGTCCAAAGGTCACATAAAAAAGCAACAACAGAGAATGAAAAGAAAATGAAAAAGCATATTCTTGCATGCCTGACTTTTTCTGAGTACTTTTTCCATAGAATGTAATAGGATTAAACAAGGCAGGAGAAGGATGAATGACATTAGATGTTCTTAACAGCAAGGTTGGTACACTGTGAATCTCCCAAAGGAAGTGGTAGATGCTTTACTGATTAAGTCATACAAATATTAAACTTTCACAGCCCTAGGAACATAGTAAACAACTAAATGGCAAAAGTGCTGGCAAATAGATTAAATCTCTCCCATCTTTCAGAGGTATGCCACCATTGTGTGTGTTTCAGGGCTTTAAAGACCTCTTTTCAGACCATGAATTAAGCAAAGTCCAAGGAAACAAGTGACAAGGACTTACTTCTTGGCCATCCTTGTCTCTGGTGTCTTCTGCATGGCCAGCTACTGTGGAGAGGAACTGCAGCAGCCGGTGAAGGGTATCACAGTTACAAGGAGGTAGAAGATAAATGAGAAGCTGTAAGGTGCTTAGCTGTTCATCTGGCTCTAATACTAAGAGGGGAAAAAATACATTCTAAGAAAATCACTCCAACTAACCCAAACGCAGAACAAATACACTGTTCCCAACCCAAAGGAAGGTGTAGGAATAGCTTTGTTTAAGGATCATTTTCCTTATAATGTGAGAAGAAAAAGAGAAAACTCTAAGAAAACATCGAAAGTGTAATAATTACTGGTACGGGATTTTTGCCTTGGTTGGTCAACATTTTGCTCACAAGTTCATAGGATCTTTTCTCATCCTATAAGAGGGCAAAATCCATGTTTCACCCTCCATCAGTGTTACTGGACTCAAAAATTCTGTTTATTTTTCTACTTACTCCATTCATTTAGGTTTAGTTACTGGTTTATACAGTACCTGGCAAGCATTCCAATCGGGTTCATGCTTTAGCCATTTTTAATTGGTTTTCTTACAATTTTTCATCTTGCAGAGGTACCAGGAGATTGGAAAAGCAAAGATATAAAGGACATTCTGCAACCACCATTCCTTGAACCATCTACCATCTAAATGGTGGCCAGTGACAAAGGTGGCACAGAGGAAGGATCTCAGACATGAGAGCTAGAAAGAATCTGAAGAACACATACTAGGCAGCAGCTTAACCCTGAAGTGCCCAACTTTTTCCTAAATCCATGAGAGTCTGCACTCAGGTCTAGGCAACACAACTGGAGTACTTAATGTGATGGCTTTGAGGACCTTTAACTATGAAAACACTTGAATTTTTGAAGCTAGGCTGGAATTTTGGTCAATGAACAGATCTCAAAATTTAAGATATGGGGACTCAAATGGGAGTCTGTGACCTGGTACTGCTGAACCAATGACAGGGCCTACTTTTAATAGACAACATGAATTACATCCTTACAAATGCAAAAATATGTATAACTAGTGAAACCTTGGTTGTTCTAGTTTTCTGGATTATACTTACACACTATAAAAACTAAGAAAAGGCCTCAGTAAATTTATGCTAAATAATATACTATATTATTTATATTATATATACACTATAGTATATTATATATATACTGTCATCT
>VZRJ01011303.1:0-16555 GCA_013397565.1 Ptilonorhynchus violaceus
TCATTCCTCCCTCCGTCCCTCCTTCCCTCCCGCCGCTTCTCAGAACCCTGCAGAGGCAAACTGCTGCCTCGATCGGCGGGAGAGCCCTGTGTACTCCTTAAGGGGAGCTTTCTGGATAGATGAGACCCTCCTCAAAGCGCAGTGAGATGGAGAAACAGCTTTTCGGGTGAGCTAATGTACCCCCTGCACCAGCGCCAGGCAGCAAGGAAGATGCTGCCGGAGGAAGACGCACACAAGCTTGCAGCCCACATCAGCGGCAGACCTCAGCCTGCCCCGTACCTTGGCACGTGTAATCCAAGCACGACCCATGGGATCATCCCGTGGGATAAGGGCCACAAAACCCTGCGAAGGGACTGGGGCACTGTGATAAGAGGTCACCAGGACTGAACAGGTCGACCTCCTACCGCAGTGGAGAGGGACATCTTGACTTATAAGGATAACACGGGGATGGCCGGGGTCTCTCGAATCTTTAACCATGTTGTACAAGCTTTGGGCGTTTTTTTTCTTTCCTCCTCGTGTGAGAGACTCCCGCATTCCTGCTCGTCCTCCGTCACCATCGGCCGGGCGCTGGGAGCCCTTGGCCGAGCGCCGGGCGCAGCAGCGGCAGCGGGGAGTGTTTAAGTGCCCCCCGAGGCCCTCCCGCCTGGGCCCCAAGTGGAGAAGCAGCTGCCTGTTTACAGTGGGAGGGTGCAAATTGGTCTTCGGGGAGAGCCGCACCACTCATTTCCCCGCAGCTCGGCTCGGGCGGGAGCGGGGGGGAGACCTCCAGCTGAGGAAAACAAGCAGGAAGGCGAGTATCTGCCATTTCCTAGGGGGAAAGGATTCAGAGGAGAACTGTCTGAGTCTATTAACTGATGCTGGTTCCTGTGGAGAGATGGTGGCACACTGGTTTACTTCAAATAGTCTGTTTCTATCTCTAATACCACCTTCAAGCATTCAGACCCAGACACACAAAACTCCCTTCCTGCTACCTTCTACAGCATGTCTCTTGCAGAGGATTTTATTTTCCTAACGGGAGACACGAAGCAGGGTTTGCAGTAAATGAAAAGAACCGTGTCCATTTGCATGGTTGCATAATCACGTTATACAGGGATCTTTCAGACTCTGGAGAGCAGAGCAAGAGAGAGAGAGAAAAGTGGGACGTCATGAGCGGGAGCTAAAAGCCAGATCTCTCGATGAGATCAAGGAATAGATGTGAAGTCAGTCAGATGGAGAAATGTCTGGATAGCTCTTCCAAACAGTGAGAGTCACAGGCTTAGCTCTGAACATAAACAAAGCGAGATGTTTCTGGGGGTTGGGCTGGGTTTTGTATAAACTCTGTTTCCTCTTCCATCATTGAAACCGGATGAGAAGAGCAGCCTGTAGCCAGGATCCTTTGCCTCTCTGCTGACGGCTTACACAGGGCTCAATTCCCAGGGTGCTCAGGCCGGGACCTTTCACCAACATCATATTCACTGCAGAGTGAAAGAAAAATCGCTCACTTCATGCTGCTGAATGAGAAGCTCTATTTCCAGAATACACATTTGCCTCTTACTAAATGGTAATTTACCAGCACTGGCAATATTCCCTTTTGGATTCCCTGGTGACCGTTGATTAGTCCAAGCCTCAGCCCAGGGTCACCCGAACCGCAGCCCTCTGAGAGAGAAAGCATCGCTCGAAATATAAATGCCATTAAATCAGAAGAACAAATTTTCACAGAAATTAAATATTCTCTGAAATAAGGAAACCAAAACCAGACAAGTGTAGCATTTCCTTTCTGAGGATGAGAAATTGATTTTGAAACCTAGCATCACCCATTTACTTTCCTGTTACCCTGAAATTCGCATCTCCCCTTCCTTACTGCATTATTTGTTCTGATGTCAGTGGCAGGAAAGTGGCAGGAACATCTCCATAAACATTTCATGGTCCACTTTGTAACTCAAGTACTTCTGTGAAATTTTTAAAATCTAGGACATTTACCCATCCAAACCATTTGAAATGTTTAACCATCTGAAGGATTTCTCAGCTTCTTCCTCGAGTGCGAAGTCAAACATCGCCTATCCTGCGGAAGAGGGAGAGTGGGAGGACATGTTTTTTACATGTTGTACCTCTTCGCCTCCTTTGCACAGTCTGATTTCTTGCTCACAGAGTGGTTAACAAATACAGTGTTTAAAGGAGATGTATCCTCAGCCAGGGAGGACAAGGAAGCAACAGGCGCCCAATCTAAATTAACTGTCTCACCCCTTGGTGCAGAGCTGTCATCACCAGCCCCGAACCTGTTACAAGGAATAAAAGGCTAACTTGAGAGGCACAGGAGAGCCTTCCCTCCCCGAGCAACCTGCAGCATATGGCAGCAGGAACCTGCAGGGTTTCCAGTGGCACGGAGCATGACTGCCAGGGGCTGCCTTCCCTTTGACGCCTGGACCTTTTTGCAGCACTTGGGAAGTGTGAGGAGGCAACAGGCGAAGTGCAAACCTAGCCCACGGTGCTCCCATTAAATTCCTCAACATGTGGTGTTCCATGCGAGTGGGATAGCTGTCAGACATTGCCTCCAGAGGACACGCTCCTC
This sequence comes from Ptilonorhynchus violaceus, assembly GCA_013397565.1. Classification (NCBI taxonomy): domain Eukaryota; kingdom Metazoa; phylum Chordata; class Aves; order Passeriformes; family Ptilonorhynchidae; genus Ptilonorhynchus; species Ptilonorhynchus violaceus. The sequence continues at coordinate 2,549 of VZRJ01011303.1, forward strand.
AGTGGGCTTGGACTGCTCAGAAAATCCTGGGTTCCTCCCCCAAGCCAGGCAGCTCCTGGTTACCTGTCTCTGCACTGCTTTGCCACATTCTGCCTGCTGCAACTGTGCCGTGAAAACTGGGGCATTTATCTGTACCTCTGTGCTTCACATAGACACAGTTCAGCTAAGGACATCTCCTTTCACTTCCTCACTGCAGCTGTGAGCTCCCAAGAGAAGCACCTAAACCTCCCAGGGAACACAAGCAGTCCCAAGAGGGGGGCTGAAAAGTAAGCTGCAAGGAGTACAGTGCCACAGAAGGGAGGAGTACCAGAGTTACCTGCAAATGAGCTTGTGGAGGCTCTGGAAGAAGATTAGGAGCTCTGGAAGCAGACTAGGAGGTACATGCAGATGCTCGTTGCAGCTGCAAACCACTTGACACAAACCACTAGACATTGGCAGCAGAAAGTACGGATATAAAAGATTTTACAGGAAATACTATATTGTAAACTTGTTGCTTGAGATGTGAGTAGCCATTTTCTGCAACATAAAGATGAACAGGACTTTTGCATCAAATTTCCTGCTAGTTTTCTGTCGAGAGGAGGAATGAAACAGTATTTTTTAATTATGAGAATTTTCCTTTTTGGCCTGGACTGTGCCACATACACCTTACACACTGAAACGGGGATCAGGTACTAAGTAGGGGAAAGCTTCAAGGAAGACCCTGTGAGAGACCTTTTGAAGCTGCTATATGCCAGCAAGCAGTTAGCCTGAAGTTGGGAAGGGGCAGAACTGGGGAGCAAAGGTGACTTTGTCTCTGCTTGCTCAGAGGCTTCTGCTTTGTTTGTGGCTAAGGATGTCTTCTGGATGGCATCCATGAAACAGGTACAGAAGAGCCACCAGGAACAGGCTCACTCCAGCTGAAGCATGATCCACGTGGAGAACAGCTGGAACAGGAGAGCTCCAGTAAGAGTGGGACAAGGCAGAGGTGTGGAGCTGTCAGGAACTGCTGGTGACTAAGGCTGGCCTTAGACAGCACGTACCAAGGAGCTCACCAAGCCACACAGCCACAGAACTCCTTCCCCACTGCAAACTCACTGTGCTGTTCAAGATATGCAAGCAGTGCAAACACCAGCAGGCAGCTACAAAACCGTCACAAGCCACGAGAGCCAGCAGGACAAGTCCTTGCCAGGATAAGTCCCAGTGAATCAGAGCTGTGTGATGTGGCCAGTGGAGGAAATGGTTCTCATGTTTTGAAAACATTCGCCAGTGCAGCTGGAACAGAGGTAGGCACAGAGCAAATGCCTATGGAACAAACTGCCAAGGCAATCACACTTGGGTACACTAGGACAGCTCTAAAACTGAGCGTTTTCCTCATTGGTGTCACTGCAAAGACGGCCAAAACCACCAGGAAGAGTAACACCTGGAGGGACAAGTGGTATGGAAAGCCTAAGAAAATGAATACCATTGTCAAGCTTTGATTTCCCATTTATGCAAAGATTTATTTTTTTTTTTAATCTACTGGCAAAATATAATCAGTGTGGAGACAGTGGGAGTATCCTGTGGAAAAAAAAAATTAGCTTTTCTAAAGAAGTTTACAAATAATGGGTCAGATCTCCTTCAAAGTGACGTTGAATCAGAAGAAGTAAATGGAGCTACTCAGATTCAGTAAGGAAGTGATCCTATTGTTTCAATGTTATTTTGTTTTAATGATGTTGGAAAATGATGACGAATTGGCTCTCTCCGGTTTGGATTTTTCCAGACTGGCACAGGACAGATGCAACAAATGAAGAACGCCAGTAGGACTATAAATGGAATAGAACTGCAGTTTCTACACTTAGCTATGCCTGTATCTCACATAACAGAACAAACAAAAAAAAAAAGACAAAAGGGAGGGAGCTATGTTGACATGGAGTTAGGGCTTGTGTTAGTAAATTTAGGGTAAGATACATCTCAGGGCACTGTAAACCCTCAAGGCTTAGCATTTACTTGAAAAAAATTACCATAGCTCTGGAAATGCAGTATTAAGGGCACTCAAAAGAATGTGACTTTTGTTGTGCAGTGCCACTGTTGACCATGAGCATGATTATATTTGTGTCCTCTTGACATTGGGCACTACCCTCTCCTGCCAGCCACCATGGTAATTCCCAATGGCAGTGGGAATCCATCTCTGCATTTCCAGATATCTCCCATCTTTGGTTTAAACTTGAGCCCGAATTGCAGATTTTCCACTCTCAGCACATCAAATAGTTACTTCCATCGGTCCACAACAGTTTTCTACAAAGTTTACATTTCCATCTTCATCAACGTATTTTCCAAAGATGTGCATTTCATACGAGGTGAGTTCTGCCTTGTCAAAGATCTCATGCTCACTGATTCCAGCCCGTCTCAATACATACTCACATGTGTATTTATTTTACTTAACCTTAAAGCAAAGCAGCCCAGCTTTGTTGTGCAGACGATCCTCATATTTTCTTGGTTTTGAGAATTTGTATACAGATAAACAACATTCAGGATCTGACATTTCACTTTGATTGCGAGTTGCTGTAATTAAGAACCAAAGCTTTATGAATTTTAATCATCAGCTGTAAGTGGTACATTATCTCTAGTTCACAATGAAAGCAATCAAGTGGACAAGATATTTTTAGAGACATTACTGTGGTAATATTACATTAAGTAGTGGTTAGTACACTATTTTCACACCCAGTGATTTCACACATTAATGCGGCTATAGATCAGTGTTAATGACAAGAGAAAGTTATTTTTCAAGTAGCATGAGCAGGGTGGTTAAAAGAGCTGCTGGGGATTTACACTTCAGCAGCAGGAGGGGCACCTCAGTGGGGCTGCAGCTGAAGATGCTCCAGCAGCAGGGGCGGCTTCCACTTCTGCTGGAGACCGAGGCAGGAGCCCCCATTGTCCCGAATGGATGTGGGTTAATGACAGGGGCAGCATTCTCTCCCTGCTTCTCAGGAGGGAAAAAAGGACGGGAGGGTAGAGCTAGGTAAAGTACACCGATGCTGGCACTGAACCTCAGAGCTGGTGAGAGGAATAACATACCACATCTTGCCCAAGGCTGCCACTTCAGCAAGGCAACATTCCCCCCTTTCAAAGAGGGCATGGTAAGGAACAAATCAGAAACACCCTATGGCTTAAAGGAAAAAAAACCCAGGGAGTCTGGCACATTTTAAAGTTTCAGTGTATGCTACTCCACGTGGATACAATGTTGTCTAGATAAACCTGTAAATACAGACATCTCTTCTTTCAAGGCAGGAGAGACTAATGCACAACACACAGGGCCCCAAAAGGAGCACATTTAAGTATTATGATCCTGCTGAAGGATGCCAGTTCGTCCAAAAATCATTTGCCTGAAACTAAAACTAATTAGAAACACTGTTCTGGGGAGGAGAAATTCTTCCTTCTTCCTGGAGCCTCAGATCTGGGATAATAGAAGCTCCAGCAGCCTCACCCCAGAGCTGCAGGCCATTTTATTTTACTGCAGAGGTCCTATGGGGATGACAGGGCTGAGATTCAGAGAGCTCAGCAGCCAGCTGTGCCAGGGAGAGAGTATGCAAGAGAGAGCTCTGTGTGTGACACAGTGGCAGACAGCTGTTGTCACTGCACCCTGGATTCTGTTGGAAATGCCCCCACAGAAAGCCAGTTCAGCTCCACAGAAGGTGGCACTCAGGGGCTGACGCCTCTGCAGCCAGAACTTGCTGGTACCAGCATGATGGCAGCACTTTGCAGCTCCAGTCCAAACCACCTGGTTATGAAGGCCAGCTGTTGACAACAGGAACTTGCTATGGCATCCAGATGCAGGGATACAATGGCTTCTTTTGCTGCTCTCCCTCACACAGCACCAGTTACATGCCAGTAACAAGCCAGCCCTCAAATTCAGTCCAGAATTTTTGGACGTCAGTATAAAAAAATTGGGCAACTGCTGCTCTGTGATATAGAGAAATGGCTTGGAAATAGCAATCAGACTTTACACATTAAAATGTCCCTTTCACAATGTTTGCCTTCTTTTGTTACAGGGTAACCCAAGCTGCTCTGTCACAAAATGACCTGAAGTTGGAGCACTAGGTTCTGAACCCCACAGTAAGAGAGGAATCTTATGTTTGAGCGGTAGATAATGCCCTCTGTCCTATTTGTGAACTGAAGAATTATTTCTTTATTAGGATCCTATAGATGCCTTCAGAAAGCAGCATTAATCTGTGTATCTGGGCCTATTGGACAGACTGTATCCACAGAAGTGTCACTGCAGTGCACACCGAGACTGTACAGCTTGGGAAAAAAGAATGTGGAAATAAGATATAGACAGAACAGGAAATGTTCTACCTGAGAAGCTGGGAAAAACACACACTTAATGTACCTTACAGGAAACCCTGTATGCTGTTTGCTCACTGCCTAGCTTTGCTGGATTGTTTCTATGTGGACAAGAAATCAGTTGCACCAGGAAAGTGTTTCTTGATACAAAGCCTCTGTCTTCTGTTCCAGTCCCATTTCCCTACACCCTGCGGAAATGCACAAAGTCGTGTGGTTTCTCTGTACAGAAATTGGAGTCTGCCTTTCAAGCAGGCTCTGTCTCTTGTTCCTCACTAGGAAATGCTCCCAGATCTTCCCATGGACCTTCCAGGTGGCAACTCCACAGCTTCCCATCCTGTGTTTTTCAAAGAAGTCACTTGAACTGATGGTACCTCGTGCCAGGGCTGTGGCTTGGGGCACTGGCTTCATCAGTGTCCTCTCCCACTATGGGAAAGAAAATGCAATTGCTTCCTCATTAGTTCAGATGGGAGATGATTTACATACCCATCTATGCCTGTAATTAAAAACATAATGATAGGAAAACATTAACTATGATAATAAAGAATGAAGTGTATAACGGAGTGAGAGGTTTCTTGATCGTGGATCCAGACCTGTATGTATGGAAAGGTGTCCTCTTGCAGCACACAGGGCTTTCTTCACTGCCTCCTTTTGCCTTTCCAGAGTTAGCTATGTGTAAAATGCAAATCTGGCATCAGTTGGCACACACGGAGGTGTGTCTGCTAAGTGGGAGAGACACAAAGAACAGACACCTTTCTCTCATTCCCTTACTTCAAAATGAGAACTCTCTTCTTTGCATTTCTGTGCAAACTGGGGCTCAAGTCAGTGCCCTGTTTATGATGGTGCCACACATGGATGCTCGAGAGGAACATGTAAAATGTTCCCAAGAATCACAAAATCATTAAGATGGGACCTCTAAAAGTTGCCTGGTTCAACCCTGGTCAAAGATATTTCAACTAGAGCAGGCTGCTTAGGCCTGTATCCAGATATTTTTAGTATCTTCATAAACAGAGATTTGGTAATCTCTTTGAGCAACTTGTTCCAGTATTCAACCCATCATTACAGTAAAAAAAAAAAAAAAGAAGTGTTTTCCAGACAAAATTTCTTGTGTCCCAGCTTGTGCCTGTTGCCTCTTGTCATTTCACTATACACCATGGAGAAAAGTCTGTCTCTGTCTTCTTTATTGCCCACCCATCAGGCATTTATGCACATTGGTAAGATCACACCCTTCTCCAGTCTGGACAGTCCCAGCCCTCTCAGCCTTTCCCATGTAAGAAGTGCTCCAAGCCTGTAATTATTTTCTGGTCCTTCTCTGGAATTGCTCCAGTAGCCCTTGTATGTTTTGTACTGAGGAGCCCAGGTCTGGGCATCACTCCAGACGTGCCTCATCCATGCTGGGCAGAGGGGAATGACCACCTCCCTTGATCTGCTGGTGGTGTTTCTCTGGGATGCTGGCTTGCTTTGCCACAAGGGCACACTGCTGGCTTGTGTTCAACTTGGTGTCCACCAGGACCCACAGGTCCTTCTCTGCAAAGCTGCTTTCTGGCCTCTTAGTCCCTGGCCTGTTCTGGTGGCTTGGGGTTATTCCTGCCCAGGGACTGAGCTCGGCATTTCCCTTTCTAGAGCTTCATGAAACTCCCTCTGGCCCATTTATCCAAGCTGTTTAGGCCCCTTTGAACAGCAGTAGAACCATTTGGAATAATCCGCCTTCTGCAGAGTGTCTTCCTGATACCAAAAATTTGGAGGTTGGCTGAAATCTGGAAGGTACAAGGCATCCTTACCTTGAAGAATTCAAGCTTGGTCATTTGAATGTCTAAGCACCCTCAGAGGTGTGTCTGAGAAGGACTTGACTACGTGCAGATCACTGTACTACCAGCATGAGATCACTGTGTGACCCAAAAGTCAAAAGTACCAAACCAGGAGAGCTTTTCTCAAAGGAATAATACCTTTAAGGAATGTCCAAGATTTCTATAGAGGTCATGCCCATTCCAAAAGGCTTAATCTACAGGTTTGTGTGTTGTTTTTTTTTTTTTTCCTTTCCAACAGTCTGCTGAAACTATTTCTATAATACTCCAGCTTTAAGGCCAGGAAGTATCTTGTCCTAGTAGGTGTCTGGCAGGGCACTGTAAATATTTAAAGAATTTCCCTGAGCAGATCATCTCCCTTTAAAGGTTTATGGACTTTGTGGCTAGAGCATGGATCTTCTACAATCTACAAATAAATTCTGCTGTTAGGCATATTCTGTGCTTGCCCAGCCTTTGGAGACTTTTCTTAGTAAAAGATTTTAAACTTGGAATGTTTCACAATCTGTGAAAATTATTGTTCTTGACTGTCAGTTGTGGAGAGGGAAATTTCATATCCAGGGAAGTTACTGCTGCTCCTCCATCAAACAGGAGAAATGCATCAAGCAAGATTTTTGTAGAGAGCTCTCCCAGAACTTGTATTATTCAATATTTTCATTAATGACAAGAATGAAGAAACAGAGGCTGAGCTTATTAAACTTTTAGATGGCACCTTGTTGGGAGAGGCTGCAAATATGCTGGAAAACAAACTTAATATTCAAAACGTCTTTGATTATCTGAGAAAGTCTGGGAAAAAAAAAAGATGTAATTCCAAAAAGACATGTAAAATTCTACAGTTACTTAGGAAAAATCAGCTATTCAAATGTAGTAGACAGGGGCAGGACTGGCTACACAGGAGTTACAGTGTCAGCATTGGAGGGCAGGACTTGAACTTACAAGGGAAGCAAGACCAAAATGAGCCAAAAATTGCTACAAGTCTGAGCAGGCTCCCTCACTGCATGTCTTTAAGAAAAGGGCAAATGTTAGTCAAGAACGGCAGATACAGGTAGCCATGCCATTGGGTAGAGGGATGGACTAGAAGGCATCCCAATGCATCCTTCAGTCCTATTTTCTGACTTTTTGGTGTCTGATTTGAAATTGCTTCTCCCCAACTTTAATACAAGCTTTAGTTGAACCAGACAGAACATTCAAAAAGTCCGGCTAAGAGGGCTGTCACTGTGAAGGTAAAGCCTAATTCTGGGGAGGCATGAACCAGTAATGCTTTGGAGACCATCCTATCCTATTAAATATGGAATCAGAAATTGTCCATATTACTGCCACTTGAGACCCAGCTCTTATAAAGTTTGAAGAAACTAAACTAATCACCATTAGAAAACAAGGGTCAGTAAGTGATAATTAAGTAGCTTGGGGATCTATTAAAAAACTTTAGAAATCAATGTTTACACTGTGTAGTTACAAATTAGCTGCAATGGGCATTGTTAAGGAACCATTTTTAAACGACAAACACCGAATGTGTGCACATTAAAAGAGTTCTCCCATGATTAGAAATCACAGCACAACTCATTTTATCCCATCCCTAAATTAGAAACTTAATGCCTCAGTTTATTAGCAGAAGGAAATTCTATTACATTCAAGCAATGCTAGGATAGAGAAAAGCACAAATTTTGTGCAGCTCTGCAAAAAAAAGTTGTAACGAAGATGCTCACAATTACAGTTCCATGCTTCAATGATTTAACAACTTCAATGGCTTAATGTCTGTGGAGTCACAAACATCCAGGAATTCTCCAGCCATGATGGTCTTCAGAAAGCAAAGTGGCTGGAACAATGACACAAGCACTGGGGCTTTAGGAGGAAATAGAGCCCTCTCAATGCTCAGCACGTTGTACCTGAACACGCCACTTGTTGCTGGTTGAAATAGCATGGAAGGACTCCCATGTTCCACATTGTTCAGGAATGACTGCTAGCCAGGAACCTCGGAGAGCTCTGTATGGATTGTTGTCTGTTCAGCATGAGCCTCTGCACACTGGCACCCCCTCCAAGAGCTTCTGAAAGGCACAGGTCCCCAAAGCTTCCCTAGGGACACGAGTTCAGCTACACCCAACTAATGGACACCACAAGTACATACAAGCTGTCTGCTCCCCCAGGAAATGCCCTGTTGTCCCAGATGTCCCGTGTTCTAACCTGTGTCCTCTGGAAAACCCATCCCACTGTTAGCAAAAATCCCATTAAAAAGCTGCTTGCCTTTCTGGACTACAGCTACTCTAAGCTGACAGCACCAACCAGCATGAAAGGCAGCAATTTACACTCTCCCACTGCCCTGTGGAATTTGGGAAATGTGGATCTCTTTCTCCACAACGTGCACTGCCTGCAACAATCCCCTTCACACGATCACAAAGTCTCCACGGAGCACACCCCATCTGCAATTGTTGTGTCTCGCTGTTCCTGTGCATCTCTATCACTTGTGAAACACTGCCAATCCCAGGCTACAAAATCACACCACGGTTTTGTTCCACTTTTCCTGTTTGCTTATCTCGACCAACCCACCCTCCCCATGATATCAGTTTCTGCTAGCACAGATGTGAAAATCCTCTGCAACTGAGTAGAGCCAGGAGTGCAACAGATTGACACTGCCCCCTTCCTGGCAGTGCTTTAGCATCGTTTTCCAGCGGGGTGGTGAGTTTAGGCACTGGGGATTAGCTGGGATACACATAAGGTTGCACTGAACCGCAGTCCACTGACAGACATGTTGTTGTGCATATGAAATCCACTGCTAGCAGATACCAGCGACCTGCTGCCTTACAAAGCTGTACTGCCTTCCCCCAAAGACTACCCTGCAGCATGAAAATGGCTGCCCAGGATTCCCACATCAAGCTGATGCCAGCCTACTTCCCTAACTTCCTTCCAGAGGGTGAGTGTTTTCCACCAGCACGCACTCCTCCATTTCACATCACTTGTGTTTCTGACTATTGAGGGAGGCAGAGATGTCTCACGCTGCCTTCAGGCTCTAAATGGCTTTCTGTGTCTTTCTTTTCCTGCAACACTTCAAGGATCAGTTTTCTTCGTGCCTCAGAGAAGTGGTATCTAAATCGTTTCAAACTGAAACAGGGACAGAATAAGCTGTGCAAATCATTTTCTAGTAGAACCTTAATTACATCCTGCAGTGTCTCGTCCTCAGCAAACCACCAGCAATAAAATTCTGCATTTCATTTTAGAACCGACAAGGCTGGGTTTTTCTATTTTGTTTTCCCCAATTGACATATCCATAATCTAGCCTGGGACTTTGTTGCACAGAATTTTTGTCAAAGGCTCTAGAGAGAGTGTGCCTGCAACTACTAAATCTTTCTCAGGTTCACATTCAATTTGCAAGTTATACAACTGTAGCTAAAGAAAGAGACATTCTGTTTGCAGGAAGGTGTTTGCCAGATCCCCACTGGCGATGGCAAAAAGTGATTTATGATCAGTTTTAGTTAACATGGCCTCTCAACCAGATTTTTAAAAGTCTTTACAGCCATGGCCTAATGCCAAGTCTTTTGCTATAGGAGCGTGCTCAATTTCAGCTTGTGGTGGTGTCCTGCTAGTCAAATGCAAAGCCAAATGGGTACAAATATTGAATACATCCTCTTGATGAGACAAAGGGCTTTTTACTTTACAAATTTGCCTTTTCCAGTTTTTGTTTCTTGCAGGGGCGTTGGTGACTTTTAGTCCCTCAGTTCACAAGGTGCTCACAATTACAGTTCCATGCTTCAGTAATTTAACAATTTTAATGACTAAATGTCTATGGAGACACAAACATCTGGGAATTCTCCAGCCATGGTGGTCTTCAGGAAACAAAGTAGCTGCAGCAATGACACTGGTAGTGACAAGTGCTGTGTCTGTAGGAGGAACTAGAACTTGGTTCATCCTTCTGTGCAAGTCCTATGTTTTCTAAACTCCTCCAGGAAAGATGGATTTGTCTGCACTGTTTTTTAGGGGCACAAATAAAGAGCCTCAGATATATTCCTGGCCCCATGTTTATACATGTACTTACATGTTGAATTCACACTAAATAGGTGTCCTTCTTCCCCTTTGGGGCTGCTACACTCTGCTGCCAATATGAAAAATTCTTTATAACACTGTCATCACTGTCATGAGCACAGGAATCCTCTGGCACATACAAATCCCTCGAGGGATGAAACCACTGCAGCTCTTGCATCTTCTCCCAAGCACCAGATGCAGTTGGTTTGTATTGCTCGCACAGCATGCACAACTACTTAAACTTTGACCTTGGGCTTGAGCTACAGATGCCTTTCCCACAGTTTCTTGGAAGCTCCATTGTTTCCATTGCCTTCACAAATCCTCAGGCTGGGTTGAGGGCTGGGTTACTGACTTCCTTCACTGGCACACTCTGATGGGGTTTCATCAGAACCCAGCTCTGGGATCTCCTGCATTGTTTTGCCCAGTCCAACCCTGGGGTTGTGCAGACCCTTCAGAGTCTCAGTCTGAGATTTGTTCATGACCCCGGCCCTTCCTGGGTGTCATATTCTGCCACTACACTTCTCTGCAGTGCTGTAACACTTGCTGTAAAACTTTTATAATCCCCCTCCTCTGCATAAAATAGTTGAATATTCAGTACCAAACATCCCCAAGCCATGTTCTGCAGATGTGGCCAGCTTTCCTGAATCCTGACAACCACAGTCCAACACCTCCACAGGGCTGCACGTTATGGGACACAGAGCCAAAGGGAAGAGAAGCTCCACAAGGATCTCACCAACAGGAAACCATCTTGACTTTCCAGAAGCTGTGTGGCTTCTTGAGAAAGACTGGACCCATCCCCAGAAGCCCTGGTAATGCCAATCACAGGTTTTGAAGCTCAGCATGCTGTACAGCTTCCTTCTTCCCTCTGCTGAGCTGGCCACTCTTCAAATGAAATATTCACCATTATTGGAGTAGCTCGGGAAACTGAGGACTTCCATTTGGCACAAAAGGATGAATTAAAGGAGAACAACCTTCACTGCCACCCCTGCTCAAGCAGACAGTAGCAAATAGAAAAGCCAGACTGCAGCTCTGAGAGAAACTCAAGATGTAGGAAATATGTTTTCTTCAACTCAGTCTTATAAACAGCTTGGAGAACCAAACTCTTTCCCAAGCACCCTTCTTCGAACCTATGTTGAATATGTAAAGCAAGGACACCAGATTTACAGCCAAGTGATTTTCCACTCCGGGCACATGGAACACGATGAAAGTAAATTTGTGGGTGTTTATGCTTGATTTGGCAGAGAAAAAAATGAGGGAGGGGCTGTGTTTGAGGGACGGTATCAAAGATCAGAGCCAGATGCTCCTGCACAGAGCTCTGGATTTACAGGAAATTAAGAAGGTAGAGAAGGTGAGGCAAAGGCTGTGTTTGAAGTGAGAGTCAAGGGGTTCTGAGGCTTACAACCGTCCAAGGTGCTCGGGGGGGAACTACAGCACATGCCAAAACCACACCACAGTGGCCTGGGGTGCTTTCATTATACAAAGCCTGGGAGAGCAGAGGCTGTAAATGTAGCTTCAAAAGGAGCTTCATCTTAAAGTCTTAGCTCTCAGGGCCTATTAAACATTTATGCTGACTACCACTCCTACTATTTGCTTCAGAGAAAGTACCCGAAATAACCTTTGCTACAGAGTGAACTACTACAGCTCTACAGGCTGTGTAGGAGACTAGCAGAGAGCTGTGAGAAACAAACAGAAATGGTGTTGGAAGAGCGTGCTGATGCCTCTATTCAGTCAGCCAGAAAAGTAGCAGGAAAATCTGGTCTGGAACCTGAGAGGGAAGACAGAAAATTTTGCTAGAAATAATGGGTGGATTAGTGATGTAGAGATGGTTAAGACAGTGAGGCCGGTGGAGGCAAATATAAATATTTAAGAGTATTGATGATTTTTTTGCTTTTGCCTTACTGAGGTTCACACTTTTGGGACAGTCTTCAGACCAGCCTCCAGTTGGATCCACAATTACTGCAGCTCTAAGAGAGACTACAGAGGAAAAGGAAAAAAGCAGACCCCGACACAGAAATCAGAAGAAAGACAGAGGGACTCTAGGAGAAGATGAAAAGAAGGGATTAATTCTCCTGATTTGCTTAAAAAATTTTTGGCCGTGCAACAAGAGTTTAGGATGAGACAGGCAGAAGTACTCAAGTTTTTCACTCTAGGAAGCTGTTACTATTAATAGCAGATAATAAACCAAGATTCATTTATTCCCTCATAGGGACAACCCCAGTAGAGGGCTGTGCTGGCACCAGCACCTTCCCAGCAGGTGTTCAGGAAGTCCCTCAAAGTCACTTATTTCAATGGTTGCACACATAATCCTGCAGACTTTCCCTGTAGGAGCTGCTGCCCTCCAGTCACGCAGCCGATGGTTGATCCCAGTATTCACTTGTGGCCTTGCACGGAGTGAGCAGACTCTCGGTGCCTGGATTTTATCAGCTCTTGCAAATTCAGCGGAACTACCGGGTCTCTGGAATTCAGCAGTCCTTGGGAAACCTTCACGCTCCTTGTCAGCACAGGCTTTTCCTCTTTGGTCTGTTTTCTGGTAATCATTTCTCCACCCAAACTTACAAATACCTGCAGGACCAATTCAGTTTCACACAAATGAAGTTGGTGGCTTGTGTGGCTCATCAGAGTTCACTCTATAGAAACTTAGTGTAAATGTGGCTACTTCCTATTAATGAGCAGCCACAGCACCTCTTCCTGGAATCCAAAGCCACCAAGCTAGGAAAGATGAATGTTTAGTGCTGTCATCTGAATACACAGACCCTATGAAGATGGGACAGACCTTCCCACAGTCATCCTCAGGAAGAAACATCGATTGACTGCTCAGGATTTATGTTTGCATAGTACCTGCTTATACCCAGTCCCTCTGAGCTACATTCATTTGGCTGCTTATCAGCACTGGTATTGTATCCAGCACCAAATTAATAAGCCCATGCCCTGAAGGGTGGCCAAATGTGACCGAGCTGACCCAAACTCAAACACCAAACACTAAGTGGAGGGTAGCTTTGAAGCCTGTGTTCTTACAAACCATTTTGCTAAGTGAAGGTCCTACACATTTTGTTGGTGATGCTCAACCACCAATTCTCAGTTCTGCTGTTCCTCTTCTTTTGTAGAGCCATAGAATAGTTTGGGTTGGAAGGGATCTTTAAAGATCATCTAATCCTTGAAGGACAGTGACCTGTTAGAATGAGTCCAAAGCAGGGCCACCAAGATGATTAGAGGGATGGAGCACCTCTCCTACAAAGAAATGCTGAGAGAATCGGGTTTGTTCAGCCTGGAAAAGAGACAGCTTAGGGGTGACCTAATTTTGGCCTTCCAGTACCTGAAGGGAACCTGCAAGAAAGATGGAGAGGGACTTTTTACAAGAGTGACAGGACAAGGAGGAATGGGTTAAAACCAAAAGAGCACAGATTTAGATTAGATATTAGGCAAAAAATTCTTTCCTCTGAGAGTGGTGAGGCACTAGAACAGGCTGCCTGAAGAAGCTGTGGATGCTCCATCCCTGGAAGTGTTCAAGGCCGGGTTGGATGGGGCTCTGAGCAACCTGGTCTAGTGAAAAGTGTATACAAATCAGTCTGAATCTTTATACCGTAACGATGAGATTTGTGACTTTATGCTAAATGATCAAATTGAATCGAGCCTCTGCAACAGCAATTGGTCGGGCCGGGAGAAAGAGCCTCTTACAGGCTGGAGCAGCTGCTTGATGAATCCCGGTGTCCTGGGAAGTTCTCCCCCCAAAAACGCCCAAGGGAGCGAGGGGCAGCAGGCAGGGACACAGGACCTGTGTGAGGCCGGCGGGGTTCCTGAGGGCGGAGCTGGGGGGATATTTGGGGTGGCTATCACAGGAACGCGCTCAGACCTCCCCTGGGCAGCGGCCGCTTGTGCGACACCTTCGTGCGTCTAT
>VZRJ01011303.1:16657-31737 GCA_013397565.1 Ptilonorhynchus violaceus
CGTTCCCCGCCTCCCCACCCCGCCACTGATTCTGCTGGTGGATGGGTCGAATCCTTTGGTTTTTCCTTCCTGTGTGTTTTAGATGCCAAGTGGAAAACGATAACTGGCCAAATTAAGAAAGCTGTGGAAGCCTATGAGCCGTGTGTTAAGGAAAATTGCAGCTGCCACCAAAGGTGAGACTCTGGTTTCCTTTCGACTGTGCAAGGTCTCCGGATATAGGAGGGAATACTTTCAACAGCACTGGTGGATTGGGGATTAGATAGGGAATGTTTCGGCTCCAAAGAATCACATCTGCAGCTGTGAGACCACCACTGGTCACATTCCTTGTTACCCTCTGCAATTGAACATACAGTGTGTTGGCATTTCTTAAATGACCACACAATAAATCATACACAGAGCTGGTGACATTTGTCTTAGCAACCCCCGTCTGCCTTCTCACTCACTAGGACTGGGGGGGTTTGATACCTTTAAGCAGCATTTTTATTTAAAGGAGGAAGAGGAGTGTAGGAAGGAGGGACCATATTCTTCTGCCTTTAGGATTAGGATTTCAGAAGCAGAAACACAGATGCCCAACTTTAAGCCCCCTATTTAAAAATATCAGATGTGCTCACTCATTTTGGGGGTGAGATTGAGTGCTATATTGGCTTTTAAAATCAGTTGAGTCATATTGGGCAACGGTTTGTAGACTCGGCTTGGAGCTTTTGATCTTCATTGCTCGTGAAATATTGATGAGGGAAAGTCTCTTCTAGCTGAGCCTTCCAGTCTTTTTCCTAAATTCCAATCCAGATGCAGCCTAAAGACATATCCTAATCTTTAAACATACACTGCACCATCTGCCCACCTTTGGGCAGAACACCTTCCCAAGTGGTTACAACATTCAAATCTGCTGCAGAACATGACAGTCAATAGAGACATGAAATTACAATGGCCGTGGTTCTTGAAACAGTTTTTAGTAAAGCAGTAGTTCCTTTAAGTGTTGTTAAGAAGTGCTGCTAGTAACAGGTATTGCAAAAGAATCCAGGAAGATAATACAGCTGTGTGACACTTAAGAAACTTGGCTGACTTTGATATCTTATTTGGAGGTATGTAAATATGCAGCAGAACACTGAAAGCCACTACTTTTCCCTATGTAACACATTCTACTTATGTTCGGTCTTCTGTGACTCAGTGGCCAAGGCCTGAAGGTCTGGGCTTGTTCACTGCTACCCTTCAGTTGTCTCTTTTAGGTTGCACTGACATGGATGTGCCGTGGCACTGCAGCTCTCTTCCTGTTCTCAGGCTCATCCCGTTTGCATCCCTGCCAGACTGCTCGTGCTGTGGTCACTCCATCTGCACAATGGCAATTCCTGACACAGTTTTACTGCTCTCTGCCTGGTTAGGAAATAGCAGAGTTCTGGAGGTTGGAGGGGACCTCTTGAGATCATCAAGTCCAACCCCTCTGCTCAAGTAGGGTTGCCAGGACTGTGTCCCGTCAGATTTTTAACATGTCAATACCAATATCTAAAGAAACTCCAGGGCCTCTCTGGGCAACCTCTACCAGTGTTTGACCACCGGCACAGAGGGATCACTCTGACAGTGCTTTCTTAAGCTGAAACATTGATGCAATATCTACCTAAAAGCAAAGGATGTTTCCATGGCTGTTACAATCTGACAGCATTCATTCCAAGCGGTTAGATCTGAGGACCTTTAGACTAAATTTATATAAATTGCATCCTCCTTCTGTGTTTTCTTGTATTCGTTAGGTTTGTGTTTCCATTCCTGGAGCTCACTGGTGATGTGCAGCAGTCACAGAACACGTGCTGCATAGCCTGTCCTCCTGGGCCAGCTTTCACTGCACCCAGTGTTACTGGGTGATGGCATTTCTTGCAACTAGACTGCTACCTTCTTTTTTGATGCGTCCATAGCACAACATTGTGTGAGGAGTTTGGTCTTGGTGTGGTCCATCATTCGTGGAAGGCCAGAGCACAGGGGTGAAGTGAGCTGATGGCTTTTACCCAAAACATGCCAGGGTATGTCAGGTACTTTTGTGGGAGAGTAACTAAAGTTGTCTTGTGCTGGCCTTTGTGTTCAGGCAAACAGCACATCGGTAAAAGTGTGAGTCTCTGAGGAACTTCCAAGTGGCTTAAATTCTCACACCAGAGCTCCTAGAAGCTACATGGAGCTTGTTTAGCTAGAAGCCTGTTCTGCATAGTGCAGTAACTTAATGCACAGTATCCTCCCTATGCACTAATAATGGCTGATGGTTTCGTTTCAGTGTCTGGAAGCAGGACCTGGCTCCTTTTCGAGGTGGCATTTCTAAGGAGACAATGGCAGATGTGGTGAGCCGGAAGCTTGGGACACACTACCAAATCCTGAAAAACAAACTGTACCGTGAGCAGGACTGCATGTTCCCTGCAAGGTAAGAGCTGTGCAGAAGGTCTCCTCTCACTAGCTGGGACAGAGGAGTACTTCCAACACTGCCAAGTTGGGAGTCATTGAGCACAATGGTATTTCAGAGGTCTGAATTTCTCATCAGGGCAGGGGTCCAGAAAATAAACTGTTAGGCTTAAGTGTATCAATAGGAAAGTGTCGTTGTTGCACTTCAGTGTACAAAGGGTTGGTTGGTTGTGGGATCCCAGAGAAAGCTGCAGATCAGGCCAGATTTGACAGGATAGGTTGCCTCGTTGATGTCCATACTGCAGTGGGACTTGGAGGCTGCCATAGGCAGTTCCCAGCCTGCTTCATGGTATGGCTTAGGCTCACCATCTCTTCTGCTCCTGTGCAAAGAAAGGCCTGCAAGAGACTGCGGGATTCTGCCACCTTCTTAGAGCTCTTTTGGCATGTGTCATTTCTCCACAGATGCAGTGGAGTCGAGCACTTCCTTCTGGGGATCATCAAGCGCCTCCCTGACATGGAAATGGTGATCAATGTGCGAGACTACCCCCAGGTTCCCAAGTGGATGAAACCCATTATCCCGGTCTTCTCCTTCAGTAAGGTGCGCACACCTTTAAAAGCTGAGCATTTCCAAGGTGTGCATGTCCTTCTTTCTCTTGGGAACATATTTTTGGGGATGGCTCTCTGCAGGTTTTCTGTGCATCAAAATTGCTCGCTCCTTTTTGTCCTTTGTTTCCTTTCTCTTCCAGTTTCCTGGCAGACAGACTTGCAGATCGATTTGATAGATCAGTTTTTCCCCTCATTAGCTCCTCTTCCAGGTCAGAAAGTGTACCTCTGCCGCAGTGGAATGATGCACAGCTGGATGGAATATGTGCCAGCATTGCTGTCATTTGCTACCACACCTCTGTTAAAATTGTAGCTGTAGTTAGTCAGCAATATTAAGGATTTTTGGTCGTGTCAGTCATCATACAGTTAATCTCATTTAACGTGAATATTTTAGTCCTTTTTGTGGTATAACAGATAGGTGTTTCTTACTTTCTTTTCCATAATATTGTCATCTTCTGTGAACCCTTTTCCCTTGGATTCCCTTTGCCCCCTGCAGAGGTGCACGCACACGGAGAGGTGCACACGTGCATGGAGACAGTCATTCTTCGCTTCTCTGTTCCCGGATTCAAGAGCCTTCTTGTATGTTTTCCTACCTCTCTCACTAAACCTGATTGTAGCATAGTGTCTCATCCTTTCCAACAAAATATTGTTACACCTCAAGATTTGGCTAATCTTGCTTTGCCTTAATGCATGCCCACTATGCCCAAATCCTGCACTTTCACAACCAATCCTGCCCAATCCTGTCCTTGGCTGAAGTCCAGCAGACAGTAAGATGCAAAGAGAAGTAATAACCTTGATCTTGCTAGTTTAAACCCAGCTCTGCTTCTGCCAACTTGCAGCACCTTACTCTGAACCCAGGTCTTTAGCTCATGCAATCTGAACCATTATATGATCTGTGACTATTGCCCAGTCCCCAGCTATCCTAAAATTCTCCATAGATTTTCAGCACAGCATTGCAAGCACTGTCAGCCAATAACCATGTTTGCTGCTGGGTGCAGTAGTAAAGCTAAGCTGTCTTGCCCCTTGACCACTGTACAGCCTTAACTCTAGCAAGCAGAACCCACACTGATGCAGAGCAGATTGCAGGGTTTAATCTTTCCAGCAGCATTCATCCTTCTGCCCCTTGCAGGACCCTGCAAGAAACTGAGCTCTACACTCACTGTTGTCCAGTATCTGAATTGTAACCTCAACCCTATCCTTAACTGAAACCCAGTGACCCAGGCACAGCTCACATTTCGCCAGCCAGTGTTAGGAAGACTTCAGGATGCTGGTCCCATCTGCTTTCTAAGGCTGAAAGCAAAAGGGATTGAAGGATTGTTCTATTCTGCCTCTTAGAAGGTGACTGTGGGGCAGTGGTGGAGCTGTCGTGGTTTGTTACCAGTGCCTGTTTGTAGCAGGACGGAAGGAGCAGATAGAGAAGCACACACTCACTCAAGCAGGAAGGGACCTCAGAAGGTCACCCAGTCCAGCACCTTGCTCAGAACTGGACCAGCTCTGGGCTGCATCCTGCCCAGAGCTGAGCATCCTTGAGGACAGAGTGTCCACAGACAGAGTTTGACCTCTGTCAGAATGAAAACATATTTCCCAGTATCTAATTGGAAGTTATCTTCTTGTAATCAAAGCCTATTGCCACTCATTCTGGCTCTGCATCAGAAAAGATTGTGCTTCTACCTTAACTCTCCTATTAGGCAGTAGGAGATGGCATTTACATTCCCCCAAGCCCCTTCTTCGTGTGCATGGACAAACCCACTCCTCAGCCCCTGTTCACATGTCATGTGCTCTAACCTCCTAGCTACCTTGGTGGCCTTGGACTCCCCAGTATCTCCAGGTGACAGATAGATGGACAATTGTGTAGGAAGTTTATTACTAGTGCAAGGAAGTTGCCTGTAGTCTGGTTTCATGGAAGGGCTTAGTATTACTTGAATGCTGGTCTTCCCTCTGATAATATATGGTAATGTAAGCCACCAAACAGGAGTGAGGAACTGGAATTCTTACATGACCTGGATATTTGTTACAGTGAATTGTTAACTGATCTATGGGAAGGCTGGAATGAACTGAAGTGTTGGAAACCTAAATGTCAAAGTGTCTCTAAGTGCTTCTGTCTCTGAGGAGATAATAATGCCTCTTGACTTATCATCAGTAGGAAACATTTGTAGCTACACATAGGCACAAGCTTCAGGAAGGTGAGTGGAGCTCAGGTCTTCTGCTCTTTACTAATCAGCTACATCATGGACCTCTTTTGCTATTTTCTACATGAAAAAGTCCTGTGTTGTCACACAGCAAGACAAAGCCTTTTTAAAATCATTGAAGCATTTCAATATCGAGCTGTCTTCATATGAACCCTGCCCAGGGAGGTTGTGGAGTCTCCCTATCTGGAGGTATTCCAAACCCACTTGGATGTGTTCCTGTGTAACCTGCTCTAGGTGACCCTAGGGTTGGACTGGATGATCTCCAGAGGTGCATTCCAGCCCTAATGATTCTGTGATTCTGTAACCCCAGCAAATGGTGCCTACAAAGCTCTCGTGGCCTCTTATGGAAGTGTAACAGAGAAAACCAAAAGAGCTCCCAGAAGGAACATTTGTTACTGGTGTGCTCAGTCAGTAAACCATAGATATTACTCTCATTTTTGCATTACTCTCCTTTTTCTCAAGACCTCTGAATACAATGATATCATGTATCCTGCCTGGACATTTTGGGAAGGAGGACCAGCTGTTTGGCCAATTTACCCAACAGGTTTAGGGCGCTGGGACCTCATGAGAGAGGACCTCAGAAGGTATGTCTTGGAAATGGTTATGTGTGGGGGGAGGTTTGGTGGAAGACAAAAAGCCATCTTGCATTGGCCAGCACTGGGCCTGTTGTCTTAAGACCACAGGTCTTTTGGCCTGTGATCTGTCCTGCTGCCTCACATTAACTACCTACAGCCTAACTGCTGTACGGGAATTCTCCATGGAAACCTTGGGTGATGTAACTGGAAGTTATAATTAGCTCCTCCGTTTGCAAGCCTTTAGTAAGGAATGCTCAGGACAAACTATGCACATCCTTCATGCTGTCAGGGCCAGATTGCTATCGGGTTTGGTGAGAGCAGGTTTGTCAATAAAGTAGCAGTTATCTTTTGCCTGCAGAAATCTCCCCTGACATACAGAAATATTTTTCTTTCTTTTCAACTACTTCTCTAGGAGCTGTGTTTTTTTCACTGCAGGGATGATCCAGGATGTTTGTATAAGCTTCTGGAAGGCTAAAGGAAAGCCTTCTTTAGATCTGCTTTTACTTGAGTGTCATTGTGCAATAGAAAAACCTGGAATCATTCCTAAGAATCAAGAGTCACTACTGGGCTAAGACAGAAGATGTTTCTGGCTGGGAGTCTTCTTTTTGGCAGGATCTTTTGACTTATTAGCAGAGTAAGGGGTTGCTTCCCATGGAGGGTGACAAACCAAGTGTATAACAGTGAGTGAACATAGAAACAAAATAGCAAAAACCACTTAGATGTAAATGACTTGATGTCAGAATGCAAGGCTGAATCTTTCCCTCTTCAAAATCTGAAGATCTACATAACTATTGATAGCTAAAGTTTAGTGTGTTGTAATACAATGGAGGTCCAAAGCATTTACTCATTCTTGTGTTTTCAGTTGTG
The DNA here is from genome assembly GCA_013397565.1 of Ptilonorhynchus violaceus. Lineage (NCBI taxonomy): Eukaryota > Metazoa > Chordata > Aves > Passeriformes > Ptilonorhynchidae > Ptilonorhynchus > Ptilonorhynchus violaceus. The sequence continues at coordinate 23,268 of VZRJ01011303.1, forward strand.
TCACTGGCTTATAAGGAGGTGCAGAGCTTGACCTGCACAGGTACATGAGTTTGGGGGTCAGGACTTGCATGTCCCACCAGGTGCAATAGAAAAGTGTGGCAGAATTTCTCTGACAGGTGGTGAGGCAGGTGACTGCACTGGTAGAAATAAAACATGTGAACAACTATTTTGAAGGACTTGTTTAGGTTTAAAATGAAAGTGATTATGAAAAACAACGAACTCCTGTGTTTTAAGTGCAAAGCACTAGGTGTGGTTTTTGTTTGTTGATTGGTAGTTTTGTTTTGTAGTGGGAAATGACTGATTAGAAACTGTCTAGTCGTTTTTCACTATCCATATTCAGTGACATACAGCAAAATAAAGCCACAGTACAAAAAGTGGATTCAAATCTTAGGTAACTTTTAATACTCTTCAAGGTTTGTTGGAAGGGGGTTGTGTGTAATACATTGTTTTGACTGAAAGGTGTTCTGGACAATAGCCTGTATCATGTTGCCTTAAACACAATATTCACAGGAAAACCTGTTTCATTGGACTTGGCTGAGAGTTTTTTTCTGCTACAATGAAGAAAGTGTTTTTCATCAAAAATGAAGAATAGAAAAAAGACATCATGCTGTGATAGCTGATGAGAGTGCTGTTTCATGGTTATATTAAATCATTTATTACCATGTATAAAAAATATTTTCAGATCCGCAGAAAAATGGCCATGGAAGAAAAAAATCTCTAAAGGATATTTCCGAGGATCCAGGTGAGCATATTCTCCTGCAACAGAAGATTCTACCAACATAGGCTGTGACAGCTCTCTGTATGTAGAAATTCCTGTGTCTCCAAGACCTAATCCCTAATTAAGTGTAACCCAGAATATGTTTTTCAAAAGTAAGGAGAGTGAGACATGTTGTACAGCAGCATTGCACCATTAGTTATTCTCCATAAAAATTGCCGTTTGCAACTAGTTTATTATAATCACCTAATACTGGAAGCAGAAGTTGTGATGGATTTGCTCCATTATTTCTTAATGAGTAAAACTGTCACCTCAAGAACCCGTTTGTTTTGTTCTGGGAAGGGAACTGCAGGTGCTTGATACAAATTTAGAGATTTAATATCGATGTTCATGCTTCTTGCCAGTGTGAATGCTTTATTTGCTGTGCAAATGCTCCACACTGAATGAAAAGTATTCTGGCCTTAAGTTACCTGAGTGGTGGGGGATAAGAGAAGATTATTTTCGGCCTCTCTCCAGTGACAGTTTGAAACAATGTTAAACCCCATACTTTCTTTCTTCCCCATCCAGATAGGGGGGGATTTGATGGTTTACCAGGTAGGCTCAGGAGGTGATGAGGAATGTGTCTCAGGGATGTCATAACCTTGTTTATCAGCAGTGTTTTAAAGTCCTGTCAGAGGGATCACTGCTGAAGATGCTGAGCACCTCTTAACTCTCTCTGACTAAGGAGGGAGTTAAAGCATTTGGCACCCATCAGGATAAAGCCTGAAGGAAGCAGCATCTCTGATGATTTGTCTTGGGAATTGTTTAAATAATACTACTAAATATATGGTCAGCCAAATAATGTCAGTACCCATAACTCATTCTTTTCTGTTAATATACCCCTGGACAGAAATACACTGTGGTACACACTTAATAATGTTTTGGGGGCACATAGGGAGGTCAGCCTCATAAAGAGGCAGGGCCTTGAGTCCTGAAGTTTGTTAGCTGTGTTGAGTCATGTGGATTGGCAATTACTGATGGCATTTCTTTTTCAGAACAAGCCCTGAGAGAGATCCTCTCATCCTGCTGTCCCGAGAAAACCCGGAACTTGTTGACGCTGAGTACACTAAAAACCAGGCTTGGAAATCTGAAAAGGTGTGTGGGTGTTTGTCTGTCTTCTGAGTGTGAAGGGCAGAAAGGGTGGCATTGCAAAATGGCTTTGACGAGTGAGAAACATCTTGTTGGAGAGTTGTGGGTGATCCTTTAGAGTGGGGGAGGTTTGTAGTTCCCTTGATGGCTGCACCTCTCTGACAGATGAAAGGAAGGAGTCTCTAGAGCCTGGCAGGCCAAACACTCTTCTTCCTTCTATGCTTTTTGTTCAAGGAAACCAGAACACATAAGAAAATGAATCTCTGCCAATCTCCTCCTCTCCCACAACAACAAAATTGGCCAACCCTTCCCCTTCTATCTCTGAGCTGCCTCTGTGGTGTGTCAGTCTTTAAACCTTTTCTGTCTTCTCCATTTCTTGATCCTATTGTGGATAACTTTCTGATAACTGTTGCTGATAACTTTTTAGTTTCATACTTAGTCTACAGTCCAGCTCTCTCCAGACAGTCTTGGCTAATCCGGTTACACTTGGCTTCACACAGTCCATTGTCCCAAGCTGTTTTCCACTCTGTAGTTGCCAACAAAACATTATCTTTTAATGTGTTTGTGCTGGCATTTGCTTACAGGCAGTGTGTAATTTACTGAGCTTTTTTTCTTGTTTGAAGGGCCGGGAATTCTTTATAATCCTTCTAAAAGCCCACCAGAGAAGGTTTTCTCAGAAGTGGAAATGGAAGGTTTTGACACGTCACCTTTGTTTCGAGCTGAGAAGGAAAACAAATTAAATCACCATTTGAAGCTTACTGTTTTTTTTTTTAATTCTCTTTATTTTAAGGACACCTTAGGAAAGCCTCCTGCGAAGGAAATCCCACTGGTTGATCACTGCAAATACAAGTAAGAGTTTTGATTGGTAAGGCTGTTCAAGGGCTGTGGGTTATTCTTTCCTTGCATGGTGTAGGGTCTCATTTTATTTTGAGGTCTAGTTCAACAACCAGCTCCCTGCAGATAGGAAAGCTCGTGAGCAGATATAAGACAGCTGAAAATTTGGGAGCTTAGCATGGCAAGTACTGCCGCTGGGTGTATATAGTAAAAGAGAGAACCTGAAATCTGATTGAAATCTGAATTAATAGTATTAATTCATACATTTTATGTTGTTTGGAAGAATGTGGTTTTGATTTACAAAGGTTTTTATTCTTTAGCTACTTTAGTGAGGGTTTTTTGCTACAATACTCTCGTGGGTTTCTATGTACAATATAAACTCTTAGTGTGTATGCACTTGTGTGTCAGATGTTTTGCTTTTTCTTCTGCTAGTTGTGATTCTGCCAGCCAGAATCTGCTGATATAAGAGCTCAGTCATTTGGCTGAGTCTGTGTTTTTGTGCAAATGTGATTGACTTGTCTCATTTTCTATTTCACTAGACTGTTGCCCAGATTTCTTCCTTCTGTCACACATACACTGCCCAACTCTGATGCTCCCCAGCCCATCATATGGTGTAGACTGAGACCTTCTCACACTCTTTTGTCGTAGCCCAGGGTCTGGTAGGGTCAACATGAACTTCTGGCTGAGGTCACAGATGGTGGGAGCTGTGTCTGGAATTGGACAGAGGCATTTCCTTGCTTCCAGACCACTGTTCTCGTTACATCTCTACATGTATTTGTTGAGTTCCTAATACAACGAGCTCCTTGTCCCTGCCTTGAGCTCCTAGGTAATACAAAGGATGCAAAGTAATTTCAGATTTACTCCTTGTCATTTACTGCTGAACTAAGTTTAGCTGTAATTCCCATCTTGCCCAAAATATATATAATATATAAACTCCATCTCACCCAAAATAGCTTCATTAAAGGAAGAACTCTCTTCCCCCAGCTCAAAACGTTTGACTTCAAAGATTGGTTATATGTACGGGTGGAGGTTTACCCGTAGGAAAAACAGCTTTCCATATAATAGGAGAAATGTGGGTTTGAAAAAGAAAACAAGTAAGCAAACAAACATCCCTCTGAGATACAGTTTGCTAAGAGAAATACCCTCTTGCCACAGTCAAGCCCTCTTTACTAACTTGGCAGAATATACTGAAAACAAAATTGTGAATTCTTTGTTATCTGCAAAGTCCATCTGTTGTGTGCTGGTCTATTTAACCTCCTAGGGTTGCATTCCCAAGTTAATATGAAACAATTACATTCAGATTAAAGCAGAATCCCAGAGGAAAAAATAGCCTGAGATAGATGTGGCTAAGCACAACAGTGAACAGAAAAGCTCACTGCAAGGCAAGAGAGAATTGGGAAAAATCTCCTTGTGGTTGACAGAGTCTCTGGAGCGTAGAGTCCTGGGACCCGTGCTGTGACCTTCCATGCCTTGTTGGCAGTTGTCCGTGAGGTCTCCTTTGGTTTGTCACAGGCAGAGGTAAAGCCTCACACCTTTATTTTTCTCCCTCAGTTTTGACAGACATCAGAAACTCACCCAGCACATCTTTAACTTCGGCTCACTTTTCCTGTGAGGAGCTTCAAATAAATGCCTTTCCTCTTGTTTTAGTGACTGGTGCATAGCTCGGTGTGAGGGAGGCCCCCAGCCGCTGCCTGTCAGGGAAGGTTCACTGCTACCTGGAGACCAGCACACCTTAGTGCATTTCCTCACACAAAATGTGTAACCAGGCCCCTCTCTGTGCTCATCCTTTTAAAGGTACCTGTTTAATTTCCGGGGAGTGGCGGCCAGCTTCCGCTTGAAACACCTTTTCTTGTGCGGTTCACTCGTCTTTCATGTTGGAGAAGAGTGGTTGGAGTTCTTCTACCCCCAGCTGAAGCCTTGGGTCCACTACATCCCAGTCCGGTCAGACCTCTCTGATGTCAGGTGTGAGGCCTGAGGCCGCTCCATGGAGCATTCCTTACCATGGGAAAATATCTGGGAAGGGGGGTGGCTTTGTGTTAGGCCATGAAGTGCCTCCACTCTGAGGCATCAGGCAAAGACTCTTGGAGGTCATGGTCTTTCTTCTTCATCACTGCCCCCAAAGAATCCTTTGCTCATATTACCTGGGGAGCACAGTTTCACTGGAGTGTGTAGGTCTGTCACTCTCACTGAAATCAGCAGGCCCCAGACACTTAAATTTGCAAGTATGCCCTGCAGCAGAGATAAGGAGGAAGAGGAGCTTATCAGTGGGCCAAAAATGTGTTAGCTCCCAGATTCAGTGTGTTGTCCAGAACTGATGTGAAACAATCAAGAAGAGAAGTTTCTTCTGTGCTCTGAGGTGAGCAGCACCTTCACTCAGTTGTAGACTCTTAACCTCACCCTCCCCAACAATTTAGCTAAGGGATGATGTTCTCCACTGAGCCAGTTGTTTCACAGCTTTTTTTTGGTCTTCATTTTAGGGAGCTCTTGCAGTTTGTAAAGGAAAATGATGCCATAGCACAAGAAATTTCAGAGAGGTAAGCTGTGTGTCCTTCTGGGCTATTAGGCAGTCTTCTTCCAAAGCATTTTCTTATACCACTTTTGAAAGGGTTGCCCATCAAAGACAACCTGGTATTAGTAGGGTGCAGTATAACTGATCTGCAATAACTGCAGGAGGGCTGGAGCACTTGTAACGAGCAGGGGGAAGCAGAGAACAGGATTCTGTGCTTAGCTCTTTGGTTCACATGTGACCTGTGTCAGGAACCCCATGGAAAGCTGGCAGAGGTTGGGAGCTTTCATCTCAGTATGAGGTGAGCTGACTCCCAGGAGCTGTGTGTGCTCTATAAACATTATCTGTCCAGGCTGGCAGGGGCTGGCTTCTGAAGCAGCATGCATCAGTGCTGCTCTAGCTGTATGTGATAAGTGAAATCTGACATTTATTATCCCAGATAGCAAATACCATCTTGAGGATAACAAAAGCACTGCAACTATCAGAGCTGTGAGCATGAATGAAAATTGTAAAATCAAAGTAAATGGTACAGAGCAGTGCATGTTGTTTCTCATTTGAAACAAGGCAGAGTGAAAGTTGATATACATCCAAACCAAAACTAATGACTTGCAGGAACTGGAAAACAGTCCTGACTGTGCCTTGTGTGTCTCTAGGGGACGTCAGTTCATCACTGAGCACTTGGACATGGAGGACGTCTCTTGCTACTGGGAGAATCTGCTGTCTGAATATTCCCAAGCCTTGACTTACAAAGTGAAAAGGAGGAAGAACTACAGTGAGATCACTTCTGAATGGCTGAAAACAGAATTGTAGAGACTTCTCTGTTTTTCTCTTTGGCTCAGACTGATCCCTCTGGAAATCTGAAGATTTCTTGCTTTCTCAGACTTACCTTTTACCCTAGAACTACAGAGAACAGCAGTAGGCTGACTGTGACATTGCTTCCAGGCAGTGGGACCTGGTTATACTGTCTCCATAAGAATGTTAAGTAGCATGTTGGATTATGGCTATTTATTGGGGTGGTCAGTCATGCCTGGAGGAGGGGTGTTAGCATTTAGGACTTAGTTACTACCTGTCTCAGAATGATCCTAGATCCCATTCAGTCGATGAGAAGCCTTGCTGTTAATTTTACTGGCCTTTTTCCCAAAAGTCACAGCAGGGTACACAGACTGAGCTGCACTCAGCTGGCAGATACATGCCCCTTTGCTTGGCAAATGTTTCCTCAGCTGTGTGATAGCACTTGGGATATTAGGTGTTCTCTGACAGAAGCAGGTACTGTACCTTTTTGGATAGCTTAGAGCTTACATATTTGTCGGGTTTTAGAGGTTGATGGTAAGGCTTCGACATGGCATTGAAAGGATAACTGATCCTTGCAGAGTTAACCTACCTACCTCACAGGGGAGCAGCAGGTGGGGATGTGGCCACCACACTCAGCCTCAGTAGCAGACAGGGATGTGCTTGGCAGCTGAGGCAGAGACGGTTCATCCTCCAGCAGATGAGCTGGGTGCCTGCACAGCCCTGCACAACTGAGCCCCTGTTAATTACCTTTCACCAGCTGCCTGGCCAGACATCCCAGGACCCTTAGGAACCTAGAGAAGTTCCTAAATTCTCTTTACTTAGAGAAAGTATTGGCAGAGGTAGATTCAGCACTTCTTTTTTCCAGAAGTGCAGAGTCTGCTCTGATCCCATTCTGTAATCTTTCTAGGATTATTTTGGGGATTTTTTTGGTTTGAGGTTTATTTTTGAGACTGGTAATACATCTGCTCACTTCAGTACTCGCTTTTCTTCCCCACAGCTGTGCCACTTCTTTTCTCATCTCCTTCAGCGTGGTTGAGGGAATGTCTTCAGTCACACAGTAGCAGCTGCTGCTCACATTACCCATTTTAAGTTCAGTCACAGATTGCTTGTGCTCGCTGTGTTTATGCCCACCACAGGCTCTCAGCCCAGAGGGAGTGCAATTCCTGAAAAGCTCTGTGTCCCCTGAGGTGAGAGGCCAGGAGCGAGCAGCATCTTCTCTGGCACCCAGAGAGGTGATCGGGAGAGAGTGGGATGGCAGGAGGGACACAAGAGCCTCCCAGGGGAGCACCTTTGGTGGTAAAGTGGCCTCAGGGCTGAGGGAGCAGCACATTATCATGGAATAGGATGATAGCAACAGTTCTCAGGCTCATCTGCAGTCAGTGTGGATCAGAGAAGGAAATTGCATGGAACAATACTAAGTGCATGCGTGACCTCAGAGGCCTCGCAGCACTGCCGAGCCCTTGTACAGGGACGTGGCAGCTGGACCTGTGCTGGGTGCTGGAACAGCATGTTGGTGATGGGACCAGTTTTGGCATTAAAAGAGCCTGGTTTCCCAGGAAAACTGTGCCAGAGTGGGAAGGGTTTTCTGGTTTTCTAGTTTTAGTCAGTGGAGAGATAGCACTCCGAGAAACTGAACAGCTCTGTATGGTATTTTTAAACCATTTGTAATGAAGTGCTTTTTGGAATAAAACAAACAAAAATGAAGTTTTGCTGGATGCATTGTTGCTTCATCAGAACATCAGTAAGAGGTCTGCAGAGCCCCAGCTGTTCCCCCAAAGACAGTGGAGCATCTCCAACCTTTCTGCATCACAGGAATCCTTGGGACATCTCTTCTTCCAGTCTGGGGTCATGGTGGCTGGAAACTTCCCCATGTCACCCGCCTGTCTGAGCTGTGCTGAGCTGAGCCGTGCCAAACTGAGCTGTGCTGAGCCAAGCCATGCCAAACTGAGCTGAGCCAAGCTGAGCAGTTCTGTGCTGAGCCATGCCAAGATGTGCCATGTCAAACTGAGCTGAGTCAGGCCAAGCTGAGCACTTCAAAGTTGTGCTGAGTTGTTCTGAGCCGAAGTGAGCCGTGCCAAGCCGAGCTGTGCTGAACCAAGCCGAACCCTGCTGAGTCGAGCCTGGTCAAGCTGTGCCAAGCCGTGCTGAGCAGTTCTGAGTTGAGCCAGGCCAGGCCGAGCTGAACTAAGCTGCGCGATGCTGAGCTGAACCAAGCCAAGCCATGCTGTGCCATGCTGTGCCAAGTGATTCTGACGCAGCTGTGCCAAACCAAGCCGTGCCAAGCCAACCCGTGCTGTTCCGAACTGAGCCAAGCCAAGCCATGCCACGCAGAGTGGTTCCGAGCCAAGGCGTGCCAAATCAAGCTGGGCCGAGCTGAGCTGGGCGGAGCCGAAGCATGCTGAACCGAGCTGTGCCAAGCCGAGCCGAGCAGTTCTGAGCGGTGCCGTGCCTAACTGCCCCATGCAGAGCTGAAGCGAGCCGAGCCGGGCCGAGCG
>VZRJ01011303.1:32104-68143 GCA_013397565.1 Ptilonorhynchus violaceus
GGGAGCGCTGGGCAGCGCTCGCCGCGGGACCCCCGGCAGGCCTCGGCCTTGGGAGGGCGCCGGGTGTGGAATCGGCCTTGGAGCCGCGGTTTGGGCTGACACCGGAGGCTGGATGGGCTCGTGTTTGTAGGACGCGTGTGTGTGCCCGATTCTGGTACTTTGTGGCGAAAAGTTTGCTGGGAGTGCGTAAGTGCGCGCAGCCTGCCCGGCAGCTGCTGCGGGAGTTAGCGGTTCCCTGTTAGCCGAGTTGCACGCAGTTAACTTAAAAAAAGTGTCCTGAGTTACAGAAAAAGGTGGTAACAAAGTTTACCGTTCTGTTAAATGATTAATATGTCTCGAAAAGGCTTTTTGCCTTTAAATTTTAGCGTGCTGACGGGAGACTTCATAGTAGCAAACTGGGGTTGTACTCTTGTCTTATTTATGTGAGTCGTTTTAAGACCATTTGAAGTTCTTTTAGAGCGACAGCACAACAAAGAACATTTGTGACATTTTATAGATGTATTTGAAGTTTTAGGGGTTTGTTATTCAATTAAAGTGTTGGTTACGTGGATTATGAGGAAAAAAACCCCTTTAAAAATCTGCCTGATGTAAATTTTGCATCACTTTTGGCCATTGATGTAGTGACCTGTTTATCACATATTTTAAAAATCCTCTTCTTTTCAAACTTTTAGGTGCCAGTGTTAAACTGCAGAGCTCGATGGTATCTTAACATTTAATGTAGATGGTTATTATTTACTTATTATTATTTATTGATGGATATTACTTATTAATACTTGTGAACTTGTAATAATGAAGGAGTTTCTAGTTTCCCCCCATTCTTCTCTGCTGTTTTCCTGTACTGTCCTCAGAAAGCCCTCCCAGTCCACCCAGATGTCTTTCAGCAGGAGGATAAGAAAGACCAGTTGATGTTCCAAACTGGCATTGATTCACCAACAGGTTTTCCTGTTGGTGGCTGGGAGCAGCTTTTCCTCTGAAAGTGGCTGCCTTGATCTCTTGGAGTCAGGATATCAGTCCCAAGGGATATCAGTCCCACAGCCTGTCGTGCTTGCAGGGGGGTGGTGGTGCTGGCAGGAGGAGGGGGCTGTGACCTGTGACGTGTCCTCTCTGTGCCCTCAGCAATCTGCACACCGTGCCGGTCTCCGGAGTTTCATCCGCTACGGCTGGCGCTGGAGCTGGAGAGTCGCGGCTTTTGCCACAGTATTCAAGTAAGTGTTTCCTGATGGAAGTGGGAGCAGAGCTGCCTTTGGCTTGTGCTTGTCCTTCAGCCAGGAGCCCTTCATGCCAGCAGTGCCCATGGCTGTGGTGATTGTTTGAGGCTCCTGGTGTTGCCTTAACATGAGTCCAGTTGATAAGGTGTGAGCATGAAGAGGATTAAACCTTTTAGAATTATCCCAGAATTCACATCTTCTAATGAACCAACCCAAACCCTGAAAGTGGAAAAGCCCTGTTTATACATCTAATCCCTGCTGTTAGCAACTTGAATACTATTCTTCCCTTTCTTGATGGCCTTTTTTTGCTTCTGCTTCATCTCTTTTTGTGCTTGTTTCTCTGAGGGAGTGTTGTAGTGTCATAGTTGTTGGCAGTTTCTGGAAGAGCTTTCTCTCCCACACTAATTTTTGTCATTTCTGCTAAGTCTCATTATGCCTGGTTTGTATACACTGGTGTTACTCCCAGTTCTTTGTCACTACTCCTAGTTTGTATTCACTGGTGTTACTCACAATTCTTTGTTCTTGTCCTCAAACACCTCCTGAGGATCCTCGTTCTTGAGCAGTTGCTGGACATCAGACCTACCAGTTCCCTGTACCTCTCTAGGCCTTCTCGTTTTTCCTACACACACAAAACCAATGCAGAGACAGTATTCCACTTCCCTGATTTTCTTCCTTGCGTGTTCCAGTGCATTTCTGACAATAGAGCATCAAACTAAGCATGGTCTTCTGAGTAAAGCCCTTTTAAACTAGGAATATCTCCCTCCCTGATGTTCAAAATAGTAAATTCATGTGTTGTCCTAAACCTGCATTGACTCTATCTGCAGGTATGTTCTGTTTAAGTTCTCCTTCTGCTTTTAAGACCCCAGCAGTATTGACTAGCATTATTTTATATTTCTGTCTCCCTCCCTAATTTTTTTGTTCCTTTCTGAATTTCTTCCTCGATCTCTCTCAGTTTCTTTTGCTCCTTTTAGTTTAGTATCTGGTTTTAGGTCTAGTTAGTGTGCTGTTTGCTTTCTCTCCAGGAGCTTTTGATTTCTTTGGGTTTTCCTGGATTTCTGTGGATTTGACATGTAACCTCGTCGTCTTCCACCAGGTGTCTCCCCTGCAGTCAGATCAGCCCCTTTTTCACCAGCCCTTTTGGAAAAGGTTCTGAACCAAGATGTTTGCTGCTCAGCATTGTTTCTGTAAAGCCCAAGTTGAAGGTTTCATCCTGCAGTTGTGAAAACTTTAAGTTTCACAATTAAAACCCAAATTGTTTCGATCTATCTGTGTTGGGAAGGAGAGGAAGATTGCTGTTGGCTTGTTGATGTCATGCGGGAGACTCACTGAAGTGCTGCGGAGGATGTGGCTGCTGAACTGAGAACAGAGAGTGTTTTGGGGCTTAGCTGATGTTTTTGGAGGAGTCGGTTTAGCTACCCCAGAGGGAAACCTGATGCCACAAGAGCGGGTGACCCTGCTGATTTCATGAGCGTGACTTGGCCGTTGTGTGACGACTGTCTAGAAGGCAAGATCTTGCTGACACGTGGATCAGCTTCTGGGGGCAAGGGTCACTTGCATCAGGACTGGCTGATTGACAGGGCCTTTTCATTGCTCAATTTCTTTTATCCTTGACTGTATTATATGTTCCAGTGAAGCACTGGAACAGGTTGCCCAGAGAAGTTGTGGATGCCCCATCCCTGGAGGTGTTCAAGGCCAGGCTGGATGGAGCTCTGAGCAACCTGGTCCAGTGGAAGGTGCCCCCACCCACGGTGGGAGGTTGGAACTGGATGAACATTAACATCACTTCCGACCCAAATCATTCTGTGATGTTATGATTCTATACAATGGAAAAAAAAATCTTCGATTAAAAGAAAAAGAAAAAATATCCCAGATGCATTCTAGCAACTCAGATATTCCCTGGCCTGTGTCAAGGTGCTTGTGACTGGCGTGTGTGAACAGATGGGCAGCCAGGCAGAGTGAGGCAACCTGAGGGCTGGCTTAATGAGATCCAGCTTCATTTCAGGCTGTGTTTTGCTACCTCTTTTTCCATGTGCGACTGCTGACCTCTGTGCTTCCCTTTGCAGCACGGTGAGCACGGGCCTGTCTGCGTACCGCAATAAAACCACCATCAGTAATTTTGCTGCAGCAGGAGGTAAGAGTGCTGTAACCTTGTGTGCTTTCCTCTTTGTGAGCAAGGGTTGTAGCAGAAAAGCACAAGCAGATATCCACATCCCCTGGGCTTGAGCAGCTTCTGTGCTCCTGGGTTTTTCTTCTTATTCCACTGACTTTGCTCTGTGGTTTATCTGCTGCGTGCCTTTATTTGTAGCAGAGATACCAATGCACTGCTGAGACCATTGGGGAGTTTTGTGGGTATCAGTTCATCTTCGAAACACTTGCCTGGAGTATTTTGGATGAAAAATGTTTGTGTGGGGTAAAGGCAAGATTTGGTGCATAACCTGCTCTCATAAGCACCTATTTAACAGGGAAAGCATTTTTTATTCCACTCTTGGTAGCAATTCAGCACACTGTTTATGAGCTGCTCTTTTCATGCTAAATTTTGCATGCCCAGTTTTGGCAACAGGGCTCTGGGTAAGCGATCTGCTTGTCCAGTTTCACAGGCTTTATTGCCCTTCCAGTTGGATACACGTTTTACTGATCTTTTCTGCCTTACATGGCAGCTACTATTATTAGCTGTTGTTGAACAGAAAAAAGGGGGGAGGGATGATGCTCCAGCCTAGAGAGAGCTTGGTTTTACTTCCATAGATGCTTTTATGATACAGGAGAAACTTTGTCAGCTTTTCTGAAGCAGAAGGAGCTTTGTGCAATGTTGCAGTGCAGAGACCATGGTGACTGGTGAGGGTCCCTCCCATTGGCCATGGCACTTGGTTTCTGTTCTGTTAAAAGCACGTGTCAGCCCATGGAGAAGAGAAGTGCAGCAAAGCAACTCCCTATGTTGGTACGTGATGGCTGGGGGATGCTGTTTCTGGTTTCAGTGGGTTTGTTCTTTTTTTAGCCTTCACAGGAGCCCTTTTCAGAATGCACTTAGGCCTGCAGGGCCTGGCGGGCGGCATCATGTTTGGAACAGCATTTGGGTGAGTTGTGAGTGCTGCCAGTGAGTGATTGAGACACTTCAGGCTACTCTTGAAGGGTGTTTGTTAGACAGTGGCTGCACACACCAAGCCTGGAATCATAGGTGGGTCTACAGAAGCTTCCCTTCCTCTCTTGCCTTGAGGGATTTCCTGTATCTCTCTTGGGACCTCATGATTATCACTCTTCTTCCAACTTTTAAACAGTTTTTCTCTTCTTCTTTGTTTCTTGATTTGTATTTTGCTGCTCTCTCAGTAGTAAGAGCTCAGTGCTCTCAGTAGAGCATCTTATTTGCTGCTATTTGCTTATTAGAGGGGACAAAATAGGCTCCATCAAAGCTAAAATGTGGAGCAGCAGCCATTAGGAAACACTGAGGGAGTAGCTGTGTGGCTGGGCTACACAGCCCAGGGCTGTAAGGTGGAACATGTCTTCATGTGTGTCTTGCAGTCATGAATCTTGTAAAGCTCTCTGGGGCATGGAGGAGGAACCCATGGTTTTCTCTTGTAGGCTCTGTCCTTCAGGGCAGTGACCTCTAGCTCAGGAGAAGTCTGACTTTCCAAGCAGAGCTGGGATTTCTTCTCAAAGTGCTGACTTGTAAATATCCTCACTAGTGAATCTGGGGATCCTACCTGAACAAGAGAATGAGCTTTATGTGTGCTACTTGGCACCGTCACGATGGTGTCAGCTGTGGGCATGCCTGGAAGCAGCCTAGGGAGCTTTACCAATGAAGACACAAGTACTTCCAGAGCTGGATGGAAGCTAAGCAGGGTGTCACTGACTGGCCCCCACATGCTCATTTTGCTGATGCCAGTAAGGTATTGCTGTTGTGTGTCCCCTGGGTGACTCAGGACTTTTCTGCTTCCTCCTCCAGGATCCCTGCAGGAGGCCTCCTCATGGCAATGTACAGCTTGGCTGGTGAGACCTTGCAGGAGAAGAGGAACCGCGAGCGCAGGGAGCTGTACGAACAGAAGCTGGCAGAGTGGTAAGGAACAGCTCTGCCCCTTCCAGTCCTGGCCTGGGAGGGTGTCTGGGTCTGTGTGTTCAGACATTTAAAGAAACCATGACACACTAGACTTTGTAAACCTCAGTTCTTCTCTTGGTTGGTGGTGTTTTTCACATACCAGTTTGAGAACTGCTGATTTAGTCTTCCCAGCCTTAGATGTTGCAGCTTATTTTGTAGCAAGATATTTTGTTCAAAATTCATGCCCTGCCCTGGCCAGTAACTGCATCAGTTTTTCACTTCTGCGGTGCCCAGGAGGACCAGCAGGACAGCATATTGGTGTTTCTTCACCAAAACTGAGAGAGGCCAGAACCTGGCTTTTCCTTCATTGCTGCCTTCTTTCCATCCCTGTTAGAGTGAGGAAAGAACGATAGCTGGAGACTTGGGGAAAAAAGGTCATGTGAGTTACTGAAACTCACTAGTGCTAGAAGAAATTTTCAAGAGCTGGGATTCTGCTGTCATCCTTCTGTCAGGAGGATACAGGCATGAAATTGCTTTGTATTCTCTCTTCTTTCCTTAGGCAATCCAAGCTCAGTGTGCCTGAAGTCTTGGGCCAAACGGCAAACAATGCCCAGGGAAGACCAGAGATGGATAGAGCAAGAGAATTGAAGAGCTACTGAGTCTTCCCCAGATCTCTGTTGTAAAAAGCTACAAAGCACTTTGATTCTGCTTGTAAAAGCCTTCAGTCAAGGGGTCATGGAAGTCGTCTGTGAACACAGTTGTATCCTGTGAAAAAAGTGTTTTGCTGAAAACATTGCTCAGGGATGGATGTCACTGCACAAGAGCTTGGAAGGGCCAAACCTGTTCCACCTGAGAAGGTGGAAATACAGACCTTACAGGCCAGGAAGAGCCATCTAGGTTTGGCAGGGAGTGAGGGCAGCTCCAGAGCCTCATCTAGAACCCATTTCACTGCTGAAAATGTCCAAACCACCAGCAATGTAGAAATACTCAAGGTAAAGGAGACTATGAATGGTTTGTAAAGGTACCCTGATTGCAAAAGTTAATTATGCCCTGGTGAAAGCTGCTCTCAGCCAGTGCCTGAAGAACTTGCTGACGGTGGTTTCTTACTTGGTTCCTACAGTACTTGGGGTATTTTGCAATCAGTGTTGAGGAAGGAGGGAGGAGCTGGGAATTATATGAAAATACCCTGCAAAAGGCATGGTTTGGATTCCTCAATAGAAGTCTGAGGGGCCACATAAAAATTATTTATTTCTGGTGGCGATGGTGGAAGAGTTGGTACTGTGGACAGTTTTAACAATAAAAAGGCCTCTAATTTCATTTGAAAGTTGGAAATTAGGGGATGACCTTTGGGGGAAATGTGGTTCAAGACAATAAAGCCATCTAGCAGTGGTGACTGTGTCCATAAGCTCTTTATGTCAGTACAGTAGGTACTTCATGTTAGTACAGTATTGGTACTAGGGAAGCATCCTTGAGTGATATTCCATGAGAAGAGCTCGAAGATCCCACCAGCAAGCAGTAAAGCCTGGTGGTGATGTCAGACATTCCTCTGTCCAGGCAGTAACAAAGGGAAGAGCCAGGAGAGTGACAGCTCTATTATTTTCATCTAGAGATCAGCTGTTAAGTCAGAGCTGTTACCTGGGGGTAGTGCTGGAGTTAATGTAAAGTGGTCTGTACTCAGAAGGGCCAGGTGGTCCATCACTGTTCCCCAAAGCAGGAAGTCAGAATTCCTATTCCCTTTCTCTTTTGGAAATTTTTCTCCTACCAAAAGGAATTACATCCAGGCAGGGGGGTCGGGTGTTCTTCCCATAAAAAAGAGTAGTCAGTCTGTTCTGGTTGAGTGCTTTTACTGATAATTACTGTTGATTGAAATATGAACAGTCGATCCCACAGAGTGTATTCCACCCACCCAAAGCAGATTTTTGGCACAGTTTGCTTTCAAGAAGGTGTTGTGTTTTCTGACTTCTGAAATGAGCATTTAATTTTTTAAACACCCCAGTGTAGCTCATTTTTCCATTGAAGAAATATGTGTGTTTCAGGGTTGTCGTCAACCAGCTCTGATTTTCCTTTTCCCTGTGTAAGTGAAGAATCTGAATAAGCAGAGGCATGGAGTCTTTTCCTCTTCCTGTTTTAAGCTCTGCATGGGTTGGTGACAGTAGTGGTGTTGTCCTCTGCCCCCTCAAAAAAGAAAATAGGCCTTTCTAAGTCACATTTTTGCCATTGTGCTTACACAGCAATGTCTTATCTTCTTCTTTTTTATCTTCTTTCTTTTTGCTATTACATCCCCACCCAATATCCCACACTCTTATCTGTACAGCAGCTCTGATGACATTTAGCTGTGTCATTGCTCTGTCTCTATTCCTATTTGGTGGTATTTGATGTGATGCCTAAAGAATATTAATTTTCCTGGGTCTGACCATTGATGCAGGGATGTTTTTCCGTGGGAGGGAAGGCAGAGCTGAGGTGCAGCAGTTGTGTGGATTTTCTCTCTGTGTAAGGAAAGGAGCGCTGCTACATGTTCTTATGCTGCACATCAGCCAGGGGAAGCAGGGACTTCAGCTGCACTCAAGATTAGCAGTCATTTGTTTCTCAGTTTCCTGCAGAATTTAGTTCCCTGCACTTCCTTATTAGACTCCCAAACAGGGAGTGGAGAATTGGTTCAGAGTTTGTTTTTTAAATACACCTGTAAGGGATTCTTCACACCCCCACTCCCTCCACCCCCAGCAAAAGCATGGCACTGAAGTTAGCAACCCTCCACTTTCAGAGCAGGTGGCACAAGTAGCAGGGATACAGTGGGAACACCTTAGCTGGGTTTTGCTTTTGCAGAGGACCTCCTGTTTGGAGGGAGGAAGGGCAACCTGTTGCTACACTGCTCAGCTAACCCCTGGCAAACTGACAGAGGTGAGGTGTGTGGAGGTCACAAGTTGGGTACCTGAGTGTCATTTTGTCACTGCTGTCAGCACACCAAACAGAGCTGTGGCTTGGTGCGAGCTGTACCTGCTACAGCTTTGTCAACAGCTGCATCACCTGCCTTGATGCTGTGGAGTGGTGGCTGGGGCTAACATGAATATCTGAGAGGTTCTGCCACTTCCCAGCACGCAGACAGACGTCTTTTATTACTAAGGAAAGGAAACTGACTTTACCATTTATTTTTTAATACAATTAAAGGAGGAACCCCAGGAAAAAAGGTTACATACAAAACACTCATGGTAAACAGAGCAGCTCACCTGCTACAATGACACAGATATGAAGCTGAGAAGGTCTCACAGAAACCATTTGTGTGCAATTCACTGAATACTGCACAAAGCAACAGAAAACATGATCCAACTTATTAGTGCTTAATGAAAAATTAACCAAATAACCTGCCCATCAGGAATATAAAAATGACCTGATGCTAGACATACTTGTCAGTGAAACTTTTGGTTTCCTTTAGAAGGAGTTACTGAAAGTGTCACTGGAGTGTGTGGTGATGTAGAAAGGTTTGGCACAGTGCAAAAGACAAACCCTTCCCTGAGAGGCTGCAGAATCATTGGTCAGGAGCAGAAGTAGAGCATGGGATAGAGGGAAAACATGCTGGTGTGCCTGGCAGAGCTGTGGTGTGGCTGGCAAGGTGGAATTGCAGTGTGGTTATAGGGAAGGACAGTGCTGGAAGTGAGCAAAGTTGGCAGTGGGTGCCAGAGGAGGGTGGTCAGCCTGCAGGAAGCTGGTAGTTTGTGCTGGCAGGAAGAAGCATAGGCTGAAAGGAGACCTGATGAGTATGAGACACATCACTCATACACCAAGTCCTGCAATAGGGTCAGACTGCCTTTTGGAAACACCCTGATTTCTGCCACCTATGTACTGTTTGCAGCCAGAACACACAAGTGCAAAGAGTATTGTGTCCTTATCTCCCAGGTCACCTCCTTTTCTCTGTCAAAAACTCTGTAAGAATGTTCCGAGGTTCCCATTACACTTTGTCCAATGGGAGAGCAGGACTGCAGGAGTAGAAAGGGAGCAGCGTCTTATTTTTTACTCATGACTTGATCTCAGAGCACAATGTTCTATAAACCCCTTCTAATCCTTCTATTTTCTCCTGCAGTTTCTCAATATGCACCTATTAGAAAAAAAGTGGAGTGGATGGAATGTCTTTGCTGTTTCCTAGGAAGATAAACAGCTCAAGCAACAACGCATCCCAAAAAGAGGACGGCGTCGAGATTCCAGACTTTGGTCTGCCCTGATAGCATGGGTAGAACAGTGAGGGAATGGGTACTGCCTGCAGAGCAAAAGGGAAAAACATACCAGTCAATCTCAGGGCAGTGTTGAGTGAGGTTAGCAGAGGGGTGCTTAGGAAGCTTGTTGGGGGTTGGGGCATTTTCCTCCTTTCCCCTCAAAATGAGAAACCACTTTTTCCTACACGGTAGGCAAGAATGTCACCCAGATCAGATGAGTCCTGTCCAACGTTAGCATCCTGTAGGGAGATTCCTTCTAGTGCTGGTGGCTGGGTAGAGAGAACACTGGCGTAAAGCAGCAACGTTCAGTGCAAAGTAAATCCTTAGGCTGCTGTGAGAGACTCCCAAGAATCTGCAGGTTTTTCCCTAACAAGTATCCCTAGGCAGATGTACACACAAAAACAGACCCGTATTTATGAAGCAAGGCCCCGAGTTACATTTCATTACAGCAGATAAACATGAGATAACCACTGTTACACAAGTTCCAATGGGGCTTTACAGGTGTGGGTGGTAAAGAATGCACATAAAAGCTTGGACATGTGTGTGCACAGGGATTGAAGGGAGGAGCTGTATCTCAGTGCCTGGCTTGGCAAGGCCATCCTTCTAGAAAGGTTGTGAGAACTTGTGTTGCTGCTGTAGATAAGCAATATTAATTAGCTCTTAGGTGTGCTGTCAGTGTGTCTCATTCCCTAAAAAGTCTCGTAGCACTGCAAATAAGCATGAGGCGTATAGACTCACTTCCAAGGTGGTTCTTTCGTGAAAAATGTGTCCATTCTTGCCTCTTTAGGGGGGAAGGGACGTGTATCTGTAATGGTCAAGTCCCAATCCAAAGACCTCCAGCGTGAAGAACAGATACTTGTGTGAGGCTAAATAGAAAAGAAGTTTTAGCTGCTCCCAGCTGCAACATGGAGGCACAAACTGACTTGAGATTGTGTGTCGGGATGTGGGGTCTCCCAAAGGGCAGCTCCGTGTTACTGAAGGGGTACAAGGGCACGGGCTCCTCGCTAGGGCTCTGCAGGCCCCCTCATTCTCACCGAGGAACCATCAAGGCAGAAGTTCCCAGCCTCGACGTGGTGTGTCGATGCCGATGATGTTCTTCTGCCCCGCTGCAGGAACACGGAGGGTCCTCCCAGCTGGAATCCCAGCGACCCCGCTGTAACGAGGCCACCCCACAGCTTCTGTGGCGTGGGTGGGGGCTTGCGTTCGTCCACAGGAGGTTGCGTTGTCAGTCGTGGTGAGCAGTTTTCTCCTGCTGCCACCCCCTTGCAGAGAGCCAAAGGGTCCATGCAACAAGCATTGCTGTACAACGAGCAGTGGAGTCTGCGGAATGCACAGGGCGAAGAACCTGAGGGACTCAAAGAAAAGATTTCACTGATTTTTTTTTTCCCCACCTCGATCTTAAATGCACCCTAGTAACGCTGCAGAGCCGATCAAGAGGTATCACCTGCCATAGCCCTCCACAAGAGGGCTCCTGTTCCCGACACTCGGAGCTGCTCGGAGCTCCGTGCGGAGCTGCAGCCTGGCCCAGCGCTTCCCGCAAAAACCTTGGGAGCTTTCGCGGGTGCTCTCCCTCTGCGGAGCGAGGATGACTAATGAACGAGCTCCCCTATGTCAGCAGCAGTAGGACGTGGGTCGGTGCATCACGAGATGGCAGTCAGCCACCAAGGAAGCACAGCTTCCATCCCGGTCCACACACGGCAGCTGTCCCAGGCGCTGGAGCTGGGAAACACCGGCCACCGACAGGAAAATCCTGGCAAACTTTTATAACTAAAGAGAACGTGTTTATTCTCTAGGTGAACTCCTGCCACTCCCATCACAAAACTCCCCAAAATTCAAGCTAACCAAGGCTCTGGTATCTGTTCCAGACGGGGCCTTCCCCAGAGGAAAACATGAGTGGGTGGTCAGGTTTGGAAATGAGATGAGCGGCCCGAATGAGAGTTTCCCCTCCTTTCCATCTCAAAACCATTAAGCTTTTAGATTTCTGCAGTGCACAGTGTGACAAATTCATGACTTGGAGGACTCCACAGCTGTTGCCCTACGGCATTACCCTGGCAATTCCGAATGCATTACCCTGGCAATTCCGCATGCTGCGGTGAGAGCAGGAAATGCAGTCACCTGGATAATGATGTGAATAAGAACAGTTAGCTGCTAATCTTCCCTTAAGTCTCTTCACTTAAGTGTCTTTTTGGAGGGCACAACCCTGAAAACTGCTGAGCTTTCAAGCCAAAGAAAATCTAATCCTTTGTCATCACAAAACCTTGGCAAGCCAGACTCCCCCAGCCCATCTTTTGCAACACCCCATTATCGAAAGTAACTCCTTTTAAAACACGCGTGTTTTCTGGGCAAGTTTAAGGGAGGAAACTTTTTCTTCTCTATTCCTCCAGCAGCTGAAGAGAATGGAGCTATCTCAGAAGTGGACTGGCGTGGCTGATCTTACCGGGAAAGCTGGAGTCGTCCTCTTGTTCCCCCCTCTCTTACCACCATTTGGTCAATCCTTACTTTCTATCATCAATCATTCAATATCAATCATTAATTTCTATCAGTGATGTTCCCATGTTTAGGCACCAGATCAGGCTCATGGCTCACAGGGAATCAGCCAGAACCTCTAGGGAGTGAAGCCACATGGGGCACCTGTGGTAAGGATGAGTAACTTACAGATGAGTCCAACGGGACAGGGACTAAACGACTGCGCAGTTCTTAGTTGGAAAGGCCAAAAAATGAGCACAAAGGCAATGGCAGGGGATGTCACTGCACATCCTGATAGTTGGATGGCACGTGGTGTTTTGAGCTAACATTGCACAGCATCTAATAGTATTTGAGAAGCTGTTTTGCCAAGAGAGGAGTGAAGACAATTACCTGCAAATGTGATCTGGTCATACAGATGATGTTTCAGCTGTCATTTTAGAGCTCATGGGTGGCTTCCCACGTTCTTTCCCACCCTCTTCAACTGAATCCTGATGCTTACAACAGCGAGAACAAACTGAAAAAGAAGATCCCTTGTTAGTACTGGGAATGGCAGAAGACACAGAAGTGCTGAATCCAAATGTCTTCTTCAACAAAGTTAAGTATAACTGAAAGAGGGAAGAAAGGAGAGAAGAAATTAAAGAAAAAGAGATCCTTTAGGTCTGGTTACTATTTTAACTTGGCAGGACTCACCCCTGCAGTACCTCTGAGTATGGTCATAGTCTGATCTGATAGAAAGCTCTATTACAAATAAATATTATCTATACAGTGTCATATTTATAAAACAGCTCTCATTAGCACACGGCTAGAACCTCAGCCTGTCACAAAAACAGGTTGCTACATGCTAAGATAAGGTCAGAAGGGAAATAATGATAGAAGTTACATCTCAGATTAAACAGATCTCCTTAATATCTCACCATCTGTGATTGAATTTTGGTTTAATAGTTCAAGCTGAATCTTGTGCAATTGTACTTGCCCAAATTATGCAACATGAATCCTAAGCTATTCTTTAAGTGACCTCTAATCCTGGTGCTTTGTGTTTTCATTCTTAAACTATTGCAAAATACTGTGAGCTCCTCAGAGTAGGTGGTTGTGAACCTCAACAAAGCATCTGATTGTTTTGGTCACCACAACAATCACACGTCTGAGAACTCTTACTTCCGTTTTGTTTTGCTCTGTCTTTCTATTCTCGCCTCCCACACTTGAGCTCTTTGAAGCATGGCTTTTCGAGCTCAGAAACCACTCTTTTAGCGTCAAGGCAACTCCTGACTCAGCTTTCCATAGGCCAGAACAACAGAGGGACTCTCAGACCTGTTCTGAGCTCCCACAAGATCTCTTGAAAGGTGACCTGCAGCAACACCGGCAGGAAGCAGTCTTAGGACAGGTATGTCCCTTCCCAGGCCGGTGGCCATGCACAGCAGCACTGAAATGGGACAACTCTACAAACTGGGAAGCTGGAGGGAAACTTTGGCTTCGGTTTCTTACAGTTCTTACAGTTTCTTTTACAGTTTCTTACATGCCTGGTCTGGAAAGTGGCTGTACCAAATAGCACCCCCTGACTCAGCAAATCTCCTCCCTGTGCATATTATGGGACTAAAAGGGAAATTCCAGTTAATGCAGCCATGTGCCATGCTGTTTGCAGGTGATTGCATTCTACCACATGGGTATGCTTTTTACATTTGCTTTAAAAGCAATTTGGATGCTATATAAAAGGCTATCTCAGAGTGCTCCAGGATCTTGCTAATTTAATGGTAAGGAACCTTTTAATTTCCTGCCTGTATTTGTTTAGAGCCAAATCTTCCGATTCCAGTTCATTTTCTGCTATAATTAGAAGTTCATTATACATGCAGCTGACAGCACAGGCTGTGATCAACTGTGATTTTCCTGGTTTCAGCCTGCTTGTTGCTTTCCCATCGACACAGCCCCAGGGAACAGCAGGGGAGAACTGGCACTGGTGTCAGAGGGGCACAGGAGTGAGAAATGAGGAGGCGCACAGGTGTGACCAGAGAGTTCCCGAAGCTTCCTTTCTTTGTAATAAATGTGTTTACATTAGCCCAGCCTGACTCAATGGTCACGCTGCTTTTTGAAGGGATGTGGTTGATGAGGAGGGGAAAAGAAAAATAGTAATGCGACCTCCTCACCTCTGACGTGGGAGTGAACTTGTCCGAGGGTGAAGTAGAGGTATCAGAAGGCACAAGCACAACAAATTTAAAGTGAACTGAGTCCTTGCTGCCCAGCAAATAACCTTTTCCAGATGGTGTAAGTGGCCTGAGCACAGAGCCCTCTCAGTGTGGTATTCTTGTCCCCAGAGTGACCTGACTTCCCCAGCGACCTGACAGAACTGAGTTGGGATATTTGAGGTCCCCTCTGCCATTGAAAAACTCTTGCAGACATGTCTGGAGTTACTAAAGTCTCCATAGGGTGGGACCAGGCACTTTACCTGTGCCATTTTTGGCCATACAAAGAGTACAAATCTAACTCTCCTGGTTGGTGTTCTCATAAAAGTAGGACATTGCTATGCTGAAGTCTTCTGTGTGGCCCTAACACCATGTACTTTTGTTACTTTGGCTCAGTGACTTTCTGAGGGATTGTCTAAGTAGGGTGTGGAGAGAGATCCAATTTTGAAACTCTCAGTGCTCAGTCATATCCATCATGATCACCAAGATTCTTGACATTTTAAAGCATCTTAATACATAAAAATGAACCTTTGTGAACCTCTTCATTACCCCTGATTTTGGAAATATTCTGATTTTCTGTCAAAAATCCCCATCACCCTTTTGCTCTCAGACCTGAACCCTAGTGCTGCCTGCACACAAAATGTAGGAAAGTCATGAGCTAGACTTAGATTTTCTGACAGTGGATGCTGAAGGAAAAAAAAAAAAAGGGAAATGAGAAAAACGAGAAGAAGGTACAGAAATACCTAGTATGGCAGTATAGTAGTATAGTTTCTATAAATGTGTATCTTACATAGAAATTCCATCAGCACTTAGAGGCAGTTTCTTGAAAAAGTTGCTGCACTTACCATGCCTTGGGAGGTATCTTGCTGCCAGGGTGATAGCCAAAATGAAGGTGATAACGATCATAATTGAAGCAGTAATGACATTATAAGGTGGAGGCACAGGAGGAACAGCACACTCGTTTGTCTTCTCTGAGACAGGAGAAATAAAACATAAATAAAGGGCCCAAAAATATATTGGCATTTTCATGCAAGAGCAGGTAGGTGAATTTTGGTGGTTCTGGCCAAATTCTAACTCAGATATTCACCCTGAAAATGGACCTATTCAATAACCAAGCAAACAAAGCTGGCACTTACATTTCTTCCATCCACCCACATTTGCTGTGGGCTGAAATTTTTAACACATTCACAGAGTGTAAAAAGCTGGGTCTTTGTTCAGAACAGGACTGAGACAGGAAATATTTAAAAACACATAAGCTGTTTTAAGGAAATACACCAGACTTCGTGGAAAAGTCTGAGTCCATAGCTAGAAAACTTTTGTCCTTAAAGGTATTCTGCAGTTTAACTTACTGTTTTAATCAGATTTATGCCAATTTTTTTCCCTTTGGATTCACAAGTGAAGGAGAATGATGCATTGAACAGGCTAGAATAGACTCTTTTCTGCATGGCAGGAACGGGGTGTTGTGGCAGAGCTCAGTTTCAGTGGATCTGGAGCCTTTGGCTTTTCACCACTGGAGATGACCAGTCTCTCACTGGGATATTAGAGCAGATACTGGGCCATTCTTGTACAGGACAGCTCTAATTCAACTGCAGGGACAGACTTGCTGCACATCCATAGGTCTCCAGACCTACGTGTACAGAACTTCAGTTCTTCCATCATCTGCATCTGGCATGGGAAAGCATCATCCCACTCCTAAGGCATTGGCCTGATCTGCTGTTCAATCAAACGCTGAAGGGTTTGCCTCCTAAGTTTACCAGAGGCTGTGTTCTGTCTGGAACTCCCTGTTCGTGAAAGATTTGTTTGGAGGGCCATTTACACCATACCAAAATGGGAGTGGTTCCACATCTTAAAAGTCACAAAGTGGGGGGTTTGTGACTGCTGTGGCTGTGTCACTGTTGACTGCACCCTCCTCTGATTATTGCTTTTTTTTGTTGCTCTCCTTTTCTATGTAGTGAGATATTCATAACCCTTTTCTCCCTTCATTAGGGATATTATGCTCTACATCCAGCAACAGCCAATATTCATAAAGCACTAGTTCCTGCCATTTGTTCTGAAGCTGAATGGCACCTCTCCCCGCAAGCCCCTTTGATTTTAGTAAGATAGATGAATAAGCTACCTTGATGAATAAGGTACAATTCCCTAGGAAAAAGAGTGCTTCTTTGTCTTCTCTTGAAGGTGCCCTTATCTCTACAGTAAAAACATCAGACCCAGAGACATTCCAGAATACTTTTTTGATAACAACATTAAAAAAATCCTTTCGGCTTTACAAATTTTCTTGCAAATCCCCTTCTACTGCAAAACATCTGGAATGCAGTGTGCTGCCTCCCCTCACGCTGTTTCCACTCGTGCCTCAAGCTTTTCAAAGCACAGACTTATCTATTATGCCATCACTTCTAAGCCACGCTCGGTGATGGAATTCTTTTCATATGAGTTAACCCTGTGTTACATATGAAAGCAGGATTTTGTCTGGATCCCAGCTGACAGCTTCTTTCACTGAAGCAGGGACAAACATGCTTGTTAAATGAGGAGATTCTTTTTAAGTGCAACCTGTGGCTTTTAAAGCACACACGTTTCTCATGTACCTCCATTCAACCACCAGGGCTGTGTCACACAACTGGCAGCAGGACCATGGTGTGCTGGTACAGAGGGGCACTGGGTGGTGGCAACCCCAATCTGTGGGAGCCACTAAGTGTGACATTACAAGATCACAACAAGATCCAATTCAGCTCTCAGCCCAGCTGTGACTCACAGTAGAGCAGCAGGAAGACGGAGCTGTGTCTGCTTGTCACTCACTGTTGTAACTCTCCCTTCCCACCCCCGCTGTCTCACAGCCTCTAAAATATTTTGGTGCGCAGTTCACAGGCGGGATCATTGGGTCATCCTCGCATGAGCACTTACACAAAATCTACCGCATCCTCAGGGAGGCAACTCAGCGGATTCAACAAAATGGTATTGTTACAAAAAACATTAATAAAACCTACTCAGAAGCAAACTGGTGGACTTGGCAAAGCCATTGTGTTCAACAGAGCAAGTGATGTTGATGTCTTTGGTCACGTTGAGCACCAGTTTTCCAGTGACGTTGTACGGGCTGTGGCTGGACTCGGACGCCCAACTGGCGTTCCACTCCATGGACATGTTGTTGAGGGCTCCAGAGATTCTGGGCTTGGGGAAACCTCCGTGAGATGAACACGTTATCACCATCTTAGTTGACTCGCAAGAATCCGCGGACACTTCTGCCGTTACGCTCGGCTTGCTGAAGTCAGCTGGAGCAAGAGAGATTCAGTCACCGCTCTGCCAGGCCGCAGCGAGGGCTGCAGCCCCACCACCCACGGCCAAAGCAAAGGCTCCCCCGCAGGCAGGTCACCATTCCAGTGACCATGGCAGTATCCCATGGTTTCTGCCACCCATGGTCTAGGATACCAAGCAACCAGTAACTAGTGAAAGAAACTCACCCAACACTGCGTGGCTGACCAGGGGCAGGCAAGGAGAGACACAGTTTTCCTTCCAGGCCCACTGGTTGTTGAGCAATATGACGCTGCCATCCGGTCTGGAAAGTCCCTTCACACATCCCAGCCTGATTCCAGCAGGGATGAGGGAAGCTTTCCCTTTCCTGATCCCCATGATAACTGATCCCACTTCACCAAAGGGAGCAGAAGTCTACTACAATTATTACAGCTGGCCTGTTAAGATAGCAAGGGGATTTCTGGCCGGAAAGAAACTGGAGTATTTGTGGATAGGAAAAGAGATCCGTAGTTTTACGTTTTTCATGCAGTTAGCTCCTCAACCCTCATGGTTAAAAAAAGGTGCTGGCAGTATACTTCCCTTTTTTCATACCAGTTCCCAGAAAGATCACTAAATTTGTCTCCTTGCACATATGCCCTCCATGCCCTCAGACCCGCAGGAAAAGGCCAGACTTCAGGAGCTTGTCTTTTTTTTTTGTTGCCAAATCTCCTTCCAGATGAGGAATGCTCCTTCATTGACTTGTCTGGAAGATTCATGTAACTCTCTGCATTTAAAGGTATTCAAATGTATGTATATATTTATATATGTTACCAGTATCTGTGGCTTTGGTTGAGATCAACAACCACAAAAACACTGGTGGAAATGGAAAATATCAACGGAACTTTTTGTGGCCTCTAAGAGAAGATTCAGATTCATTTTGAGCACAGGAACTTGGTTTCTTTAATGTAAAAAGCCTGAAAGCTCCAGCTGAATTCAGCCTTAGGCTGTGGAGCTGCAGTGCAGCCAGCCCCACAGAGGCTGGGCTCCACAGGGGTTGGATGCAGGGCTGGGATGCTGCTGTGGCCATCCCATTCCTCTTTCAGCTTGAACACTTGCCAGGCACCAAGGGCTTGGCCTCGCTTTGCCCCAGAGGCAGCAGGGGCTGCCTCAAGCACCCACCAGCAGTGGTACCTGGGGAGAGCCCCAGGAGGGATCCTTTCACAAGAGGGAGGCATCAAAGGGAGGAGGTTGGGTCGGTGGTGGGAAAGAAATTTCTGTACCTGGGGTAGCTTTAGAAAGGAGAGAAGGGAGGGTGCCAGAATGGGAACAGTTAGCACAGCTTCCAGCACTCTTTTAGGCTTCCTGATGAAAGTCTATCTGCTACACTATGAATAAGCTTGGAGGAGTGTCCTTTACCCCCAGAAGTTGGCACTGGAGAGCCTCAGGTGTCAGGAGGCAACCCACCTACCTGTCACAAAGAGGATGATGGACTCGTCACACACAACAACTGAGTTGCGCTGAACTATGCACTGGTAAGAGCCATTGTCCAGGATTTCCACGGGGGAGATCCACAGGGTGAGGTTCCGGGGGTCCATCTCTGTCCGGTTCTGGTACCTGGAGATCTCGTGCCTGGACATTATTTTCCCCTCCGAGTAGGCCAGCACCACGTCAGTAATGTTCTTCTGCCAGTAGACCCGGTAGTTGTGCAGTCTGTCTGAGCTGGGAATTTCATGACAACAGGGCAGGCTGACCTTTTCCCCCACTTTGCCTTTGACCACTTTCTTCTCCAGTGCTTGGCCTGCGGGTGAGGGGCAAAGAAAGTCAGTGAGACAGTGGTACAGCCTTGTGCCAGGACCTGTTGCCTAAAGCTCACCTCTTTTGGCTCCGACTGCTCATGTCCCTCATCACCCACCGAGCTGATAACAGCTTCAGCTCTGCACTGAGCCTTGGCATTGCCTTGTACCTCACGCTCTGCTCCTACTTAGGATCACGAGCCAGCGGGCACACAAGGATTGCTGCATGGATTGCTGAAGGCAAAGGCAGGAGGGTTACTCGCCTGAACAGAAATTCTGCTGGCCCCTTTAAAAACAGGGATAGAAGCACACATGCACAAACTGCTATTTTCTCTGCTCTCGCTTCTCAGAGCTCAGTGTTTGGAAAATCTGTGTCACTCTCTGGTGTGTTCCCTGCATGCCTAACTGTGGACTATTAGTTCAGGGGGCTGGGGTTTTTTGGAAGTTACATTTTTCTAGAAGTAAAAAAACCCAAAACTTCTGAGATCCCAGAAACTAGAATCAATCCTACAATGATAAGCAAAGGTTGCAGCCACGCTGTCACCAGCCTTCCAGCGTTAGCAAATGAACAATTTTGCATAGTCTACCTAGAACAAATTTATATTTGTGAAAGCCCATGGGCCTCCCTCGGGATGACTTGGAGACCAGCACAGACATTCCCAAGCTCCTGCCCAGTGACTGTGCCAGTGCCACACCTAGACTAGAGCCATGTGCCTACAACGACAAGCTGAGACTCTTGCAGGGTGAAATTAGATACAAGTTTGACCACGTTAGCAGTAATTCCCCTACTTGGCATTATGACTACCATGCACCGTGCTCCCACAATCAGCCTTGCTTTCCTACTCCTTCCTCTTTCCAGCGGGTAAAGGTTCACAGGGCCTGACATCCGAGGGAGCAGCCTAGCAAGGAGCTCCTGCTGCTGCTGAAAGGTGACCCAGCACTGACACATGACCCTGTGCTGCACCACAGGGCAGATGGCTGGGCTTTCACCTGAGTTAGTGCAAGCCTGGGGGTGATGTGCACCCGGCTTTGTTAGTCCAGAGAATCAGGTCCCTTTATGTTTGCCCTGCTTGCCTCAGCCACACTGCCTTAGCACTCATCTCCAGTGGTGGAAGTGAGATATCAATCTGTTACACTCCGCTGACTGAGAGCAGAAAAACAAGGAAATAGCTGCCTTCAGGACAGAAAAGATTCAGATTCCCTCTTCTTTCCCCGGAGAACACATTCCAGTAAACATGCCTGAGAGGGGAAGCAGGAAAGTCCTGACAGGCAATGTGTCACTGATGGGGACAGTGCAGCATCACCCATCGGCGGAGGGGAGAGCCCACGTGCAAAGCCTCTTCCTGAAGCGTGAGCTGAACGATGCAAAAGCTGAGCCTAAGAACTGCCACCAAAGCCTGGCTGCTGCTGGCTCACACTTGACAGTCCCAGCTCCTGGCTGGCCGCAGCGGTGCTGTGTCCAGAGGCACAGGGCGCGGCGCTCCGGCTGTGCCCGGGATGCTGCGGCTCTCACACCCGGCCGTGTCCAAGGCAGCCACAAGCTGGTTGCCTGCCAGCCCTCGTTTGCTCAGCGGTGACTCACAGACCCCGGGGTGACTCATGGACCCTGGGGCTGCTGTCACAGCGAGACCCCCGTGCCACAGCCCGGTGACCTTCTCACAACCCTGCAGCTGCCAGTGCTGCAGGGAGGCAAGCAGATGCTCAGCCAGTGCCCTGCCGCAGCTGGATCCTGGAGCGGCACTTGAGTAAAGCCCGGGACACAACATTTAACAGACATGTGGCACTCAGGGACGTGGTTTGTTGGTGGACTTGGCAGGGCTGGGTTAAAGGGGGGACTCAAAGGTCTTAAAGGTCTTTTCCAACCGAAATGATTCCGTGATTCTGTGAAACAAACTTTCGCTCCCCTCCCCTGCTGCACACACACTCCTGTCCCACCTGCATACTTTACATTAAATCTGTAGGAAACACACCAAAAAATACTGTGGAGGTCCTGGCAACACTAAAGAATGTTTTAATATTAATTAAATAAAATAGAATATGCAATTAAATGAGCAACTTCTTGTTTAACTGGTTTCCCTCCACTCAGACACTCCACTGGTTTTCCAGAGGGAAACTTGCAATTTTCTGAGCCCCCCCCCCAGTACCTGTAGTTCCCCTTATAAAGCATTGCAGATTCTGAGCAAGCAAGCTGGGGCAGACCAGGAGCCTGCTCAGCCCACTGACCTCTGCCAGCCAGCACCTGGGAGCAAAATGATAGAAAACTAATTCTTCCACACCCCACAGGAAAAGAACTCCCTCGTCTTGCCAGCCTTTGGCAGCCTGAAATTTAGGGATTTCTTGACATCAGCAGTTTAACTGCTACTGCTAGACCTACCCTTTAGGAAGAGTTCTTGCCCTTTCAGAAATGCCCTTTCACGAATGCACATATATTTTTGGCTTTCACAACATCCTCTGGCAATGAGTTGCAGAGTTTGATTACATGACATGTGAGAAAGAAAGTTCACCTTAAAAGCAGCCCACTTTAGGCTGTGATTCTCGAAGTTCCTTCTCCTGCACCTCTGTGTGTGTTTTTGTGTATGTGTGTGTTTTTATCTTTGACCACCTCTTTGCTTGTTCTCACGGTTCAGCTCTTACTGTTGTTGGAGAGACTCAAAACAGCAGCCAGCCAAACATCCAGTCAACCTTTGGGATTGTGGAGCCTGATAAGGACTATTTTCTATTTTCTTTTGCAGCAATAGGGGAAGAGTGGGCGTACAGTAAATGTCAGGGTGACATCACATCATGAGTTGCATGAGGTTCTGCATACCTTGCCCCGAAGAGTCTCCTTTGCAACCAAAAGGAGAACAAAAACCTCCTCGGGAGTCCATGTGCAGGGGCTGGAAACTCCTGCTGATGTAATGTCTACCCTTAAAAGGCTCTGCACCCTTGAAACTGCAACCTGAATGCTGCAAGCCTGAAGGAACCAAAGTCCATGAAGAGTCATTCAGCCCTACAAAAGTCCCCTTTCACTTTGAAGGTGAACTGCAAAGCAAAAATGAAAATTCAGTTCTGTCCCATTTCTGTGCTGAATGCTTTCTGCAACCAGGCTGTGGGGAAAGTATTCACCATGGAAGTAATTTTTAATGACTTTTCTAGAAAAGGATCCCTCTTCTTCCCACCATTCTGAAGCCCACCCACTCCCTTGCTGTGCATACAAATCGCTCCATCATTGGAAGCCCACGGAATGTGGCAATGCTGAACTGATGGAAGGGAGGACTTTCTCTTCCCTGGGCAGAAAAACTTGCTTCATTCAAACTACACTTGTGCTGCAGATGCCCCGTACAGCAGGGCTAACTAGAACAGAAAGGTGAATATAGAGGGAAATTGTTCCTTCTCGTTTGCTCCGAAAGTCAGCAAGCAGGACAGCTGTTGAGCTCATATCCCTATTTCCTTCACTCTTTGCCCAAGCCTTGACTGAGAAATTCCCCAGCCACAGACAGCTTTGTTATCCTGACCGCACATGCAGTCAGACAGTACATGAGAGCAGATTTCCTCTGGGACAGAAGTCTTGCAGAGACATTTGACAGTAAAAGGCAGATAAAGACCTAGCAATGCTCTGGAGAAGCAGCATCAAACTGCTGGAAACCTTCCAATAAGTCCTGATGAAGAGGAACTCCAAAGCCATTCTCCTTCCCCTGCGTTTCCCATTTCTCTGCCCTTCTGAGTCAAAATTCAGCAGACACCCTGTGCTGCCCAGAAGCACGTGAAATGCTTTGTGTTTAAGTCAGTGCCTCCTGTGAATACACCGATGACAGAAAGACCCTGTTAGATGCCCAGGTAACCTCTGTGTGGAGGCATTGGTTCAGAAGTGCATAAAAACACTGCCTTGTTCTGTGTTTCACTGTGAAGACCCTGTGCAATAAGCAAGATGGGATGAAACAGAGAAAAGTGGGTGCTGTTAAGGCCCTGCTGGCTGTCCTCTTTATGGAGTCTGTGACTGCATCCTAACCCAGGCACAAGTGCCTGACAAGCCTACGAGGCTCCTTCTTCACAGACTCCACTGCAGCAAGTTCAGGCATGCAAAGAGAGGTCTGGGCAGACACAAAAAGAAGGAGTGGCCCTTTCCCCTTGCACAACCCCAAGCCCAACCTCTGATCACAAACCACAGGCTCACAGGTGTTCTGGGCTGCCTTGGCAAAGCAAAGCAGCTGCAAATCCAGATGCTTTGCTGAGGTCAAGTTCCCTTACTCATCCTAATCGTGGTGAGAGAGGGGAGCAGAAAAGAAGGCGTCCCAAATAAAACCAGCGATGCACTTCATTCGGCAGTGATTCCGCTCGGTCTCAGTTCCCCGTACCCGCTCTAGCCAAGTGTGCCTGCAGCAGTTAAGGGACAGGATTAACCCTGGTGTATGATGATGTCATGGCAGCTCTGAGGTAGGGAAATGGTCTGAATGGTCTTTTTCTAAAAGTTCATCCCTGCTTGCTTCTGTGCTGTAACCTCAGGGTGCCCTGCTCGGAGCAGCACAGCAAGGGCACGGCACCCCTTATGTGGTTTTATGCACTTCCCATCTTCATGTTGCCAAATTCCTCCTAAACAAAACAGTAACCTTGGTTTGCCCAGCTCTATACTGTTGATTTGGCAATTATTATAACGTCCCCATGGTGTTTTGATGTCCCACTCCATCAGCAGCCTTCATTCCATTTTAATGCTGTTTTATTTTGCACATTTTGCTGGTGTTGTTTGCAGATGCTCACCTTTAGTGAAGAAATCCTTTAAGCCATGAAGTGGCTGTGAAAACCAGAGAACGTTTTCATGTGTCTATACACAGAAAGTCAGCCCGTCTTTGGGGGTGCACACAAATCCCATTTTTTTCTAGCAGCATGCTAAAAATGAAACCATCAACATCACTTTTGACCCTGAGCATACTCAGATAAGCCATGATGTACTGTAGGTAACAGTCATTTTTGGGTGGTTCACAAGGCACTCTCAACACATGCTGGTGTCCAATGTGGGCAGAAGCCCTCCATCCAGCTGCAGATTCCCTCGCAGGCTGCAGACCAATGCTCTGCTTTCTCCAGTCTTAATCTTACCGCCCTGACTACCTTTTTGCCGTGAAAGCCAGCAAATCAACCCATCCAGACCAGAAACAAAAGCAAGCACTGTCACCAAGTCAGGACATGGTCAAAAACCCAACTTCCAAGGGAAGGGAAGTCCATCAATCACAAAACCCAGTTCCACAATCTGCAATTAGCATCTGAGAAGACAAAAGGGAATCTGAAATACTTTGGCAAAGGGGCTCGCTGCAGCGCTGGGGCAGCTGACACCTCTTGCTCCAGCTCAGGTTTCGGAACTCGTGGAGATAAAGATCTGCTGCTTTCTGAGTCAGCGCTGGGACCAGCCCGCTGCCCGGGTATGTCCAGCCTGCCGTGCTCGTGGCATGAGTAAGATCGCAACCCCACAAAAGTCAGCCGGCAATTTTCCCATCTTGGCACCAGCCAGGGGGTCGGATCCAAGCAAGGAGCTGGATATACTTGGGGATGGGGGCTATTATCATGTTTTAGATCCTCCCCTTCACTGCACATGGGCGCTGCGCAGGGAGGAGAGGATGGGGAGCTCGCTCATCCCCTGTGCTGCAAACCGGCAGGGACACACATGGGGACAGAAGGACGTCTTTGACTTGCAGAAAGGAGCAAAAGGAAGAGACTTTCTGAACCTTTCCTCTTCTCCATTCCCAGCCCGTGGAATGTGACCCTGCTAGAATAAAAAAAAGAGTGGGCGGGGGCCCTAAATCTGGATGTCCTCAGATTTGCATATTTTAGTTCCTTTAGAGATCAAATTCCTGCAACTTGCTCAGCACTCTTTCGATTTCCCGGTTTGCGGGCAGAAACTAGACGTGGCACTTGTGTAAGATGGGCTGTTGGGGGAGATTTGTCACAAACAAAGACAAAAATAAATTTGTTAATTTTTTCCCCTGCAGACTCTGTCTCTTGCTGACAGGATCACTTTGTACTTCCTCTATATTTATCTCCCAGCTGAAGATGTTCTCAGATAATTTTCCTAATTCCTCCAGTTCCACTGCCATGCATGCTGCTGTCCTCATAGCACAGTTTCTGAATTTGAGGTCCTCCCCACTGCTTAAGGCTGTAGTTTTCTTCAGTGCTTACTAAATCTCTGTGTCTCACATGCTCCCCAAGTAGCCAGCCCTGTCTTGAAACTGATAGAAGGTGAAAGTGCCCAGTAACCAGGAAAATCAAGTACGATACCTCTCACATAAGCCCACTTCAAAGTCGAAAAATTACAAATTTTAATATATTTTTTTTTTCTGCTAAAGTGCTCGCCCACAGCCATAGCAACACTCAGCGCTGCAGCTAACAACGCTGCAGGCCTGCCAGCCATTATCTTGTTAGAAAAACTGGTCTGTGCTCAGGCACTGACTCACGGATGCTCTGCAGACAGCCTTGACAGCAGCCCCGCAGCTGGAGGACTGGCTGGAGGAGAGATTACACAGCCCGAGATAAGAGCGCGGCGTGGAGAATGGTAATTGACTGCAGGACACCAAGGAAACGAGACCAGAGCAGCCCAGAGGGGTCTGTGAGCCACAAAAGCTGCAGAGGGGGTGAAATGAGAGACTTGGGCAGGTGCTGCTGGAGGCACCACCCAGGACATTGCAGCGCAGGGGCTCTCTCAGCTTTTAGGAACCAGTGTCTGACAGCGAGTTCTGTTCTCACTGAAGCACTTCCCGCAGCACAGGGGTGAAATCCTTGTCTGCTGGGCATTAAAAAACACCTCAGAGGGTACCTGAGGTGAGAGCAGTGGTGTGCAGAGAGATTTGCTTCTTTTCTAACAACTTTTTACACGAAAAGGTAGAAATCTGAGCTTGCCGAAAGGTGGAGGTCCTTTGAGCTCAGAATAGGTAGAAATGCCACCATCAGCCATCAGTCAGCACTTTCTTTTGAGTCAGGGAGTCCCCTGGGAGCGATGATATTTTAAAAGCATAACAGTGAAAAAGCAGAAGCAAAGCCCGTGGCATTTCCGCGTTGGGAAAGATTTACATATTCTCAAATGAACTCCTGAGACTCCTGATGGTGATGCCCCTCCAAGGGGACAGAACAGCTACAATTAAACATAATCTATTTAGAAACAAAACTGACCTCCTTTTGCCAAGTGAACAGACTTCACTGCATCCAGCACACCTGCCTTGCCACGTTATGAAGGATATCACATCCACATGTGCACAGCATTTATACCAGGAAACACATGTTTAAAGGAAGGAGAAGCCTTCAGCCTGGAGAAGAGTAGGTTCCAGGGAGACCTTGGAGCAGCCTTCCAGTACCTAAAAGGAGCCTGAAAGGTTGGAGAGGGACTTTTCACAAGGGCATGTAGCGATAGGACAAGGGAGAATGGCCTTAAACTGAAGGAGGGAAGGTTTAGATCAGATATTATGAAGAAATTCTTTGTTGTGAGGGTGGTGAGGTGCTAGAACAGGTTGCCCAGAGAAGTTGTGGATACCCCATCCCTGAAGATATTCAAGGCCAGGTTGGATAGGGCTCTGAGCAACCTGGTCTAGTGGAAATGTCCATGGCAGGGGGACTAGAACAAGATAAGCTTTAAGGTCGCTTCCAACACAAACCATTCTATAATTCTATGAGAATTTCTCTGAATGTGGAAATGATTCCCCAGCCTGGCACGACCTTGGGATGCAGCCAGACAATAAACTTGCACTGATCTCATGCCTTCTCCATGCAAGCAGAGGGGATCTGGCTCCCCTTTCCCTTCCAATCCCACATGTTCCCCCTTGCAGGGCTCTCCAGAGTCTGGTTGAATACACTAGTCTAAAAAAAAGGGGAAAAAGAAACTTCCTCCTAAGTTGGAAGGCAAAGTAGATCATCCAAGGATCAGACATGTGCAAAGAAGAGGAGGATCATGTAGCCAGAGAGGAGCAGGACTGAACTTTTTGGTGGCAATCACCTGTTTGCACCCCTCACCTGTGAAGCCTGTCTGCATCCGTCTCTCACAATGTAAAAGCAAACTGGCTCTGAAGAAAACAAACTCACCGCAAGCGAGGCAGAGGGATAACATCAGCAACAGCCTTCATTTATATCAGATTGATTACACCCATTAAACCACACTTGGAACTCAGAATCAAGGCGGTGCAATGAGCAGGAAAGGCGTGAGGGCATAAGGGTGGCAACTTCTGCTGGTAATCTACCACAATTAGTAAAAACTTCCACTCCAAACTTTGCATGTTTAGATGCAGGAATGTCCAACATGCACGCTGCAAAAAGGATACAAATGTCTCAGTGATCCAAGAAATGCAAAAAAGCTGTTGCTGTCAGGGCAACATGAGGTCACTGGAGCTATCTGGGTTCATTCCGATCTAACTGGAAAAAGGAAACGATGTGGGTGAAAGGAACATTTGACCCATAGCCTTACCAGCTTGGTACTCAGGCATATAACTACTTTGTGTGCAAAAATACAGCTTGTCTAAGTTAAATTTTCAGTGGTTTTTTTTCCTAAAGAATTTTTTCTTTTAAAAAACATACAATAGAAGAAGTAAAACAGAGCCTATAAGCAAAAAGCAGGAGGATTTAGCTGGGTTTCTGTTTCTCCAGACAAGCTCTTACAGCAGGTTTCACTCTGGATAGACTGACAGACAGAAAAAGGAGTTCCTTCGTTCCGCTGCCCTTGTTTTTGAAAGACTTTTTTTTCCCGCATGTCTGGAACAGAAGGAGACAGAAACCCATCTGAAGAAAGAAATTAAAACAACAGCTGAAGGCACGAAGAGTAATAAGGCAGAAACTCAATTTGCATCCACTGATCGAGTGGGCAAATCCGGCACGTAAAGAAAAATTTCTGCCATCTCCGCCGTGAAATCTGCCCCAGCACCACCCGGACCGGAGCTGGCACGGAAATCAGACACCAGGCACCTAAAGCTCATCGCTAGACACCTCAATATTTGGGGATGACCACAAAACAGGGAATCTTTCCCAGCCCTCCTTGATCCTTTCTGAAACCCAGCTCCGCTCCGAGCTCTTTATTGGCAGCAACGTGAGCGAAGGGGGTTCCCGGAGTGAGTTACTCGTGAGCCAGAGCTCGCTCACGGTGCAGGGGGAAGTGGATATTCCCCCGCACTTCCCAACTCTCCAATAGCTTATAAAAGCTGTAGGGAATTTTCCTCAAAACTTCTCAAAAATTTTCACCACCGGGAAGAAACCAAGAGCTAAGTGGTCCCCAGCTGGAACAAAAGACTCCAGGGAAGTTTAAAAATACTCCATGGACACAAAGCTGGGCTCCCTGGGTCCCTGCAGTCAGTGCCTAAGCCTTGTTTGCACACAAGGGAGAGGTCATACTCAGGGACTTCCAGCTACATTTTCCTAATATAACAAACTGGGACTGAGAACATCCTACAATTTGTAGGTAGGTGTGAAGGTGCAATGGCAGGACAAAAACAAGCCCATGTGGATACCAGCAGTGCATTCAGATAATAAATAAAGAAGTTTGTGCTGTAATCAAGGCTGTTCTGCCACTTTTCCATTGTGCTGAGACAGCAAGGTGTTGTAGGTGGACATCAGTGTCTCCAGCAGCAGATGACATCCCAGAAGCAGCTCTAAATTACACTGGCATTTCACTGGGACACCTCAGGTGAACGCCAGAGTAGCAAAATTCAATTCAAAGGGAAAAAAGTGGATCTACATCGCTTGGACATACATGAAATTCCTGTGAAATACAACCTTCAAATCATCCCTTGTAATTAAGCCCCACATTAATGCCTTCCACCGCTAGAACGTGAAAATTCAGCCTGGCATTCCCTCTGTTACTATTTCGCTCACAGGGGGTTTACAGAGAGCACCTGTTTCCATCCTAGAATGCTGCCTGACCTTTTGGAGTGCTACATCAGGGAGGTGTGCCAGCATCAGGACACCCAGGCTAAACCCTCTGGGAGCCTCCCCTTAGGGCTCTGGGAGCCTGACTGTGCCTTGATGTGGTCATGAGCAGTCCCACGTGGGGTCAACCCTGTAAATGCTGGCCATGGTGACTTGCTCAGTGTTGTGTGGGAAGTCACTGACAGGCTGATGGCAGACACCCAGGGCTTCACTATTTTGCCACAACAAGGTCAGAACTCCATCCTTGTGGTCCCTGTGGGCAACCTTGAGAAGGCATCACCCACAAGCACCAGGAAAGCTTTTAAAACCCACTCATTTGTGGGTACTGTACCACGCATTTTCAAGGAGCACTGATGCAGGAATAGTGATCTTTGGAGAGAAAGGGTTCAGAGTGTGTATGTGTGCACACAGAGAGAGAAAGTATGTGCATCAGCTCTCCTGTTCTTATCAGTCTGCCAAGCCCCTGCTCCTGAGGCACCAGGACTTCCACAGAGTTGTTGCATGAGAAGCATCCAGCAACTGTGCCCCAAAAATACAACTAGATGAATGCTTAGTTTTCTATTCTCAAAC
The DNA here is from genome assembly GCA_013397565.1 of Ptilonorhynchus violaceus. Taxonomy (NCBI): domain Eukaryota; kingdom Metazoa; phylum Chordata; class Aves; order Passeriformes; family Ptilonorhynchidae; genus Ptilonorhynchus; species Ptilonorhynchus violaceus. The sequence goes on from VZRJ01011303.1 coordinate 61,634, forward strand.
TCCTGTTTCTACTAGTGGATGTTAGCATGCATCAAACTATACAAATCCAACTACACATCCTTTGGCCAAGGAACCAGAATCCTTTCTAGAGGAATTACATGACTGGTGAATTACCACATGCTCGTGACTACGTTAATAACATACCACAAGCTCTTAAACTACAGAGAGAAACCGTTCTGCTCATGACAGATTGTTTGCCTGATGCAAATACAGGCAAAATACATCTGTGCTTGACAAATGCTTTGCAAGGGGAAAGGCAGGGGAAGGAGCGAGGGGAAGACGGAAGAGCAGACATCCCAGAGCGGCATTTGAGGTCGCTGCTTTCTTTACAAGCGAGCTCTGAGATTCACTCCCTGCTAAATTCTCAGAGTTTTGTCTTAAGATTCCAAGCCTGACACTCAATATGAAACTTGGCATCAAATATCTCCCAGTTTCACAACAGCAGGATGAAAACCTCCTAATTTTGCATCACTTGATTTTTAATGAAAGCCTCAGTTCAGCCCAGGTTTGCTCTGGAGTATCATTAGCTGCAACGAAACACTAAAATTGCCAATAAGCACAACCTATTTTGCATCCACAACGAACCCCAGCTCAGAAATGAATTTTGTGTGGTTTCAAGGTTAACATTTCACACATCTGAGAAGACTCATCCCAAGCCTCTTGAGGTCAGGAGGGATCTGTGTGAGCTTTGTGGCAAGTCCTCAGAAAAGGTTAAGGGTCAGCCCAGGCAGGATTTCAATGGGGATTTGTGCTGTTGGAGAAAGAACTCCCTCTGCTCTGCACTGAGCTGCCCAGGAGGTGCAGAGCACTCCGAGCTGCCACCTTTCCCTGTCTTTCCCACCACGCACCCACTTTTAACCATCCAAAAAGCTGCAGAAACCACCCCACCGCTGAAGCCATGTGCTCCCCACAGACATCAGCTGACGGAAAACACCCTCGTTTCTCTCACCCTGCTGGGATGGGAGACAACCTTGCTCCTCTGGGAGCCAGCAGCCTGGTGCAACGGGCTGGGAAGCTGAGAGCTCGCGACTCCTCAGCGCTCGCTGTCGTGGTTAGCAGTGCCAGCCACCCCAAACCCTGGCCCGGGCTCAGCCCTGGCAGAAGGCACCAGGAGTGTCCTGAGGGCCACCATCCCCTGTTGGCCATCACATGGGGGCTGCTTCTGGGGCTCAGCCCCTTCCCACGCTCCCACTCCGGCCACTCCTGCTTACCTATGCCAAGGCAGAGCAGCACGAAGAGCCCGAGCCCCAGCCATGTCCTCAAGGCCAGCGCTGGCGGGGCGGCAGGCAGGCACACCATCTTCCTGTAGCTCCTGGGCTGGGAGGACAGGGGGATATGGTTAGTGCAGCGGTGCCTGAGGAGTCACAGCACCCTCCGCCGTGTCCCTCTCCTTCCTGCCTGCTGCCACCACAAAACGCCCAGCCTGCTCTGCTTCCCTGCCCTGGTACCTGTCGCTCCTCTGGTCCAGCGGCGCTGAGGCCACCCCAGAGGCAGGGAGGAGGCAGGGGGCTCAGTGCCAGGCCATGGGTGCCTGGCTGCTGCCACAGGGTGCCAAAACCCTCCCTGACACGGTGCAGGGGGAAGTGTTGGCGCCGGGCGGCTGCTCAGCCTCATAAGTCACCTCACGCCCGCCCACGGCTTCCTCGCAGGGCGTGCGTCAGGATGCAGCGCCCGCCGCCCCCGCCACCCCGACGGGCACGGGGCTGCCTTCATCCCTGGGGATGGTTTGGGTGTTCCTGCAGCCGGGAGGGTTTCGGGCTGAAGGCCCCAGCCTGTGAATGTAGGTGTCGAGCAGTGCTGGGGGTTTTGGAGTTTAAAACGCAACCAAGCGGAACCCTGATGCTACTTCGGGAGTTGTCTTATAAAATGATGTTTGAAATTAAAAAAAATGCCCGCACCACCATCTCGGGCCCAGCTGGATGTAATCTGTCAGGAAATGGATTTTCCAAAGAAAATTTAAGAAGGATTTTTAGGCTGCACATGATGCATGTCATGGCTGAGCACCTGGACAGGGAGCAAGGTGTGACAGCAGGACCAAATTGGCCCCAGAGAGCATCCACCTGCCCTGTGGAAGTGGAGGCAGCACTTGCCTCCCCAGCATCGTGTCCTGCCTTCTCCAGAAGGAACCCACTGCTCACCCAGGGCCCCAGCTCTGGATGGGGCAGGGGAGAGGGATGGACCATCCCAACTTTAGAGCCTGGAAGGGCAGAGCCATCGCCAACCCAAGCGGCCAAACAAAGCCAGTCTGAAGCAAATCCTGGGCAGAAAAACAAGCCACTTAGTAAATAAGAGCCCGAGGGAGTAAATGCATGATAAGTGATTGTTGTGGTTTGACACTGGCCAAATGCCAGGCACCCACGAAAAGCCCACTCACTCTCTCTCCTCTGCTCTGCAAGTGGACGGAGGAGAGAAAATTTAACAAAGGGTTCATGAGTTGAGATAAGGACCGGGAGAAAACACTTCAAGGGCAAAACAGGCTCTACTTAATGATATAAAGTGAATTTATTACTAACAAGATCAGAGTAGGAGAATGGGAAGTAAAATAAGCCCTTAAAGGCACCCTTGTCTCCCCCCAATCCCTCCCTCCTTCCCACAGATGGTGCAGGGAGACGCGCTGGGGGTTTTGGTCAGTTCATCACCCAAGATCTTTCCACTGCTCAGGGAGAGGAGTCGTTTCCCTGCTGCACCGTGGGGTCCCTCCCACGGGAGACAGTTGTCTGTGAACTTCCCCAGCGTGGGTCCTCTCTCACGAGCAGCAGCACTCCCAAAACTGCTGCAGCGTGAGTCCATCCCACGGGCAGACAGTCCTCCCAAAGCTGCTGCGGCATGGGTCACTCTGCCACGCGGTCAGTCCTCCAAGGACAGGCTGCTCCAGCCTGGAAGCAAGGCCTCTCTCTCCATGGGACTTCCTCTGGATCACAGCGTCCTGGTATCCACCCACTCCGGCGTGGGCAGCTCCCCCACGGGCTGCGGGTGGATCTCTGCATCCCCCGTGGACCCCCATGGGCTGCAGGGGCACGGCTGCCTCACCATGGTCCTCAGCACGGGCTGCAGGGACATCTCAGCTCCAGCGCCTGCAGCACCTCCTGCCCCTCCTTCTGCACTGCCCTCGGTGCCTCCATTGTTGTTCCTCTCACATGTTCTCGCTCCTCCTCTTCTCTAGCTGGAAAATTAGAGCTGTGCCACAAACTTTGTTATGATTTCTTCTTAAATCTGTTATCAGAGATAACAGATTATACATCAGAGATAACAGATAGATATATTATCTCTAATTGGCCCAGCCTTGGCCAGCGGCACGTCCATCCTCAGAGCCATCAGGGACTGGCTCTGCTGGATGTGGTGGAAGCTTCCAGCAGCTTCTCACAGAGCCACCTCTGTGGCCCCTCCCCTACCAAAAACCAGGCCCTGCAAAACCAACACAGTGATGTAGATTTGTACAGATACTGCACACCTTCCCACAAAATAAAGCAAGCCCTGGTATAGTGTGAGGGGTTATAATGCAAGGGGTTGTATTTAGCTGTAATACTCACAGTGAGAGGACTGCACACTGATGAAAACCTGGTATTCTTCAAGGGAAAAAAAAAAGTACAAATACAAATCAAGATTAAAATAACTTATTTAAATGCATATTTCTGGTTTGCTGGTTTAAATTACTTTGATTTAAATGAAATGCATCCTTTTTATCAGAAATGATTTGCCACTACATTGCTCCAGTTTTTCTTCAGTACAGGTTCCTTGAATTAGATAGATTAGATGGACTGGGTTGAATTACAAATCAGAATTTTATTTTGACAAAATTAAAAGGATGGTATTCTGTAGAGAAATCAAATACAGGTTATGACATTTCTGTAGAGAAAAAAATCATTCTATATGAAATGGCTGAGAGGCGTTTGCTGTTGAGTCAGACTGGGAGCTTCTCCACTGCAAGGTTTCTAGTGCATGTGTTTTGTGTTTTGGGCTCTGATCTAAACCCTGTACATTTGTACTCTGTCTGTGCACTTTCTACCAGCATGGTTTGCAAATGCAGATGGCAGTAGGACCATGTGCTTACACACGAGTGTTTTCATGGGACTAAGAGAAGAAGAAAGTATCATTAATACAGCCAACCATATATTGCTTTCCCAAGTCACATCCCCAGCTCTCAGGCAGGGACTGCCTCTCTGTGAGTCAGATGGAACAAACCTTCTACTGCTAGTCTAATCATGAGTCCCTATCATTACAGAGTTACTAGCAACCCTGTTATGGCTCTACAGGTTATCACCTCACTTCCATTTTAAATTCAAGCTTTTTTTTTTTTTAATAGCTATTTCTGCCATTAGCATATTACAACTAGAAGGAAACTCCAGCCCGTCACATCCACATCTGCATTTCTTCCTCAGGACTTAACCCTGCTTTTGGATGAGCAGTCCCAAGGAAAGTAACTACAGCTGCCAGCCTGTAGTAAGGAAGTCTCACAACCCCTTTGTACACACAGAGGAGCCTGGACCAGTCACTTCATTAAGGTTGCCTAAATTTTAGACAGACAGCTGAACTCATGGATGTTATACTCAGTCAGAGCTCCTTCTCTTTTCCTAGGTATTTCGGTTCTTGGTACCATCTCCTTTGGAGATTTCCCTGGTTGCAAGGAGACTGCAGTAACAGAGAGAGGGGAGCAGCCAAGTGCTTTGTTCTGCTTTGATCAGCGGCAGAAGTCATAATTTTTCCATCACTTAAACCTTCCCTAAGCACACATCATATCCTTGATTCTTGGAATCCATCAGTTCAAGGGAAAAGGTATTATGCATCTTTGGGATGTTGACAAAGTTCAAGGACTCATACATATTAAAGTCACGGTTCAGAAGAGACTGCTTTTTTTTTTGAGCACTGCAGTGGGTTATATAAGCCCACCAATTCACAGCAAAATCCCCACAGAAATGAACTTTCTTGTGCACTTGATTAGGCCTTCAGCATTTCACCTCTATGTGCTCCAGAAACAGGTTTAAACAGGTGGAAGAAGTACTGCAGCTTGAAAAGAGAAGCTAAGATTTAATAAGAAAGGGTGGTTAAATTCGGCTAAAAACACTTATTGCAGAAAAGAGGAAGATGTGATAGCACCACACACACTGCATTTTTCCATTGCTTTCATAGAAAACCATTGGGGAAAAAGCAGAAAAGACAAGTGAAATTTTGCAGCATATGTGCTGTGTAGGGGAAATTAATTTCAGTAATCAGCACTTGTGGTAGAAATCCTTTGCACTCAAGGGGAAGTATTTTCAAATACATTGCTGCTACATTTCTCCTGTAGACCCACTGACATCACCAACTTTTTCCATATGGCAGAGCCACCTCTGCAGAAATGCTCTTCCAGTGCAGTCGAACATCATTATTTTGAACATTCATTGACTGGTAAAAACATACAAAAAACCCCAACCTCCCTCTCCTTCTCAATCGACATCTCAGAGAACTCTCAGAAAGGTCAGAACTGGGTAAATGCTGAAAACAAAAACACAGCACCTGCTCTCCACTGAGGATTCACAACCACATTCCCTCCTGCAGAACTGGGATACCTTTTGCTGTTTTCCAGGTGAACAGACATTCCAAGCTGTGTTAATCTGAACTAAAAACGCATCTGCATGCTTTTAATACAAGAACATCCAGGTTGAATGGGAAGTACCCAAAATATGTTTTCAGAGATGTAGCACCAAAAAATGCGCAAGTGCCCTAAAAACATCTTTGTCAGAGATGTGATCCAATTGCAAAGCAGAGTAACATTTTTAGGGATTTTTTTTTTTTTCATAGAATCCCAGAATTAGGTTGGAAAATACCTTTAAGATCATGGAGTCCAACTGTTAAGCCAGCACTGCCAAGTCCACCACTAAACCATGTCCCTAAGCACCACATCTAAATGCCCTTTAAATACCTCCAGGGATGGAGGCTCATACCCTGGGCAGCCTGTTCCAGGGCTCAGTAACCCTTTTGGTGAAGAATTTCTTTCTGATATTCAGTCTAAATCTCCCTTGGTGCAATTTGAGGCCATTTCCTCTTATCCCGTCAGCATTTGTTGGTTCCAATTACGTGGAATACAGGGTATGTACAGAGTAATGAACTGAATTCAGCTGGTAATACTCATCTGTTTCTCAGTGGAATTATATGACAACTTTTTTCTTTTCCTTGAAGAGAAGGGCAGAAAGCAGCCTTATCAAAGTGGTCCCAGCATCCTGAGAAGTTAGACCTTTCACACAAAGATTGATTGTCTGCTATGCAATATCGATAACAAAATAACTTCATGAAGCAAGAGAAAACCCCAACAATTTCAGGTTACAGAAAATCCCTTTCATCTTACAAAGGAAAATAACAATAAGAACAATCCCACAGCTCCAGAGACTTCTTGTTTTTCCCTCTAGCTGTCCCCAACCTTCAGACTCTAAAACCGTCAAGATTTTAAGAAGTTAAATACTTCATTTTGAAACAGACTGGAGCACAAGCATGATCTTGTTTACAGGAGAAAGGAAAGAGGAAAGGGAAAGGAAG